>JAYKTE010009921.1:0-16000 GCA_036873565.1 Xipholeptos notoides
GTGAACTAGATTTTGCAAGAAAGGTTAGAAGAGCACTTTATAATCAGACATTGCCTTTTTGATACCCGGGCAACGCCAGGTCGGGTCAGCTAGTTTACTTTAAAAATTTTCAATTTTTTTAAACTTTAAAAATTTATCAAATTTTTGGTTGACTGGGTAAAATTCACACACACACACACACACACCTTATGGTTTAAAAAAGATTCAGTGGAATATTATTGATTAGACCTAAATTATCAGATTACTAGATTAAATTTACCAGATTAAAAAAAAAAAATCATTATTTAAAGATTTTTAGCGGTGCTCCGAGTTATTGCCCTTAGATTTTTTTAGCGGTTTATATTTAATTAATGCCCATAGGTTTGGTAGAGGTCTGGGTTGGGTTGGTTTTTTTTCCAAAATTTGTTCGAAGTTGATGAAAATTAATTATTTTCTTATTTAAAACTTGTAAAACATGTATGAAAATTTGTGGGAAATGAACTTTTTAAGAGAATTACTATGTGTTTTAAATGAATATTTACAGCAAAATGATAAAAAATATACTTTTTTTCTTATTTTTGGAAAAGATTCGTTTTCGTGTTTTCAACACTGGGCACCCTTTAAAAATCTTTAATTTTTTTTTCAAAATTTTTTGGATAATTTGGTAGATTGATAATAATTCTCTGAAAATGTGAAATAAGACGAAAAGATAAAAAATGACAAGGGTGTATTTGAATTATTGTACCATTTCACAATTATTTTTTTCATATCTAATGTGAAATCATATGCTTTTTTGATTAACCAAAAATTATTAGAGAAATGTTTTTCAAACTTTACACCCCCCCGCCTCTCTATCAAGATAGTTGACAAAAAAAAACATAACGCTGTGTTTATTTAATAATATATATTTTTGATTTTCCGAAGAAGATCTTAAACCCGTGTCCAATTAGCATAATGCTAAGTTCTAACGTTTTTCCAATGACATTTGATTTTGGATACTTCAAAAGAAAAAGCCAACCATCATGTGAAATCAAATGACATGATCAATTTCATTTTAGAAATATTTCTTTAAACTGCCTTGTTAAAAAAATAAGTATATTGTTCTATTAAACCTTTTATTGTTTAAATAATTTGACTTTTCTCATTTTCTTTTTTTTTTAAATTATAAAGGTTGAATAGGCTTGAAAATTTGAAAAAAAACAGTCGCCAAAAAGACAAGTTTTTTTATTTTTAGTCACCAACTGGAAAATTCCCTTGCAAATTCTACATTTGCAAGGGAATTTTCCCTGCAGTATGAACAATTTTGAATGTTATGATTTTATACATGACACTGGACAAAATGCTTCAGGTGGAATATCTCTATTACGTAAAAAGAGAGTAAACTCAACATTAACACAAACCTACAAGCAGTCGTAATATCAGCAACACTTCATTAAACATTTACCTTCTGCTCGCTTTATATACCACCCCAGGATGAAATAAAAGAAGAAATAAAACAAACTAATTGAACAACTTCCTAAACCATTAAACCTAACAAGAGACTTCAACAGCCACAACACAACATAATATGGAGAGGAAAAAAAAAACAGACAAAAAAGGAAAAACTATGGAAAAATCATAAACCACAACAATTTATGTCTCTAAGTCAAAATCTCAAACAAACCTGGACCCAACCTTTGACTTTACTTGGAAAATTTACGAAGATAAAAATAGAAATGACCATTTCCGCGTTTTAATTGCGAGTAACTAAACTCTGGAAGAAGAGATTAACAAAAGGAAATTGGAAGAATTAAAAAAATTATACTCTAAACACCTCACCCAAAAGGAAAACATTTAAACTGTTGAAGATTTCTCTAACAAATTAATTATAATATCAGAAAAAATGTAACCCTGTTAAATACCCCATACAAACAAACCATAGTTCAGCAAAAAATGTTAAGAGGTCATTAAGCAATGATGAAAAGTACTAAGAAAATTCTAAACAGAACCCACAAAGCAAAACCTATCAACTTCAAATACCATAAAGTGCTAGTTTGAAAAACTATTAAAAAACCAAAGTAAACTCTCGGCAAAACTATATCAGCGAATTAGACTTCAACTCAAATCAGAAATCATTATAGAACATGCTATGAAGCATGTCTGGAAAAAAGAAAAAAATCCTATCAAACATCTATATAAGACATTAATAACAGAGAAAAAACATAGCAGAGACACTAGCAAAACAATTTGAGAACTCAAATCAATTTTTAAAAAATAATGCAGAAAAAATAAACTAATCTATCCTTAAACAACTCCGAAGCAATCACCCTTCTAGAGCTAACCAACTCAATAAAAAAAATCCCATAACTCAGCATTAAGTCCTGACAAGATCCATAAGTTTCTAAAGTAGTTACCAAAAGAATCAATCCAGTGCTTTCTCAATATCCTAAATAGCCTATAGACAAATAACTTATTCCAAGAAGCATGTAAAAGAATGACAATCCTTTCAACTTCGAGTAGTTGCCCACACAAAGTGGGGAGCTGATCAACAAACCCTTCATAAAATATACAAATAACTTATCCGATCGCAACTAGACTATGCCAATTTCATCTATAGATCAGCCAAAAAGTCATATCTAAAAGAATTAGACCAGATTCACCACGAAAGCTTAAGACAAATTTTAGGAGCTTTCAGAACATCTACAGATAGCCTACTTGTAGAGGCAAATGAATCTCCGCAAATCCAAACAGAAAAACTACCACTACAGTACAACCTAAAAATCAAATCCACCCAGCCTATGAAAACATTTTCAACCCAATATATAAAGAAATATTTGACAGTAAAGAAAAAAACAATTAGACCATTCGGAATAAGAATGGAATCTACACTTAAAGAAATTGAAATCCTCATTTCAAACATACACAACTATATAATCCCAAATATCCCACTGTGGACAATTAAAAAACTAAATGTTAACCTTAGATTTAAAATAATTTCTCAAAGCAGAAACCCACCAAAGCACTTATCAAGATCAAATTCACAACATTGTCATAAAATACTCAAAATACCACCTTATATATTCAGCAATATCTAACATAAAAGCTCTACCAACAAAAAGCTCAATCTTTACAGCAAAAGCATATGCTGTAAAACTAACAATTACCAAAAATTCATCATACTTTCAGATTCACTATCAGCATTAACATCATTGCAAAATAAAAAATATGAAAATCCCCTTGTCAAACTTATGTGAACTAAACAAGACGTCCAACAATAAAGAAATTCTATGTTGGACCCTTAGTCACAAAGGCAAAAAAAGCAGCCAAATTTGCTCTCAAATTAACTCCTGAAAATCTCAAATTCCATATACAGATCTGAGACCAAAAATGAATTTCTCCAAAATAAATGGCAACAAAACTAGAACCAAAATACCCAAAACAAATTATTTCAAATAAGACCCAAGATAGATAAATACATCCCTGTCTTCACAAAATCCAGGATAGGACAGATTATTGCATCCCATCTTTGCATAAGGCACACAAGTCTCACAGACTCTTTTATACTGAACAAAGAATTATAATCAAGATGTAGAATATGCCAAACACCTTTCACAGTCAAACACATCCTTATAGAGTGTAAAATACTCTTGAGCTCCAGAAGAGTCTCCTCAACATTAATATGAAAAATTTACTTGAATGCATTGATATAGAGAATATCTTTGAATTCCTGAAGGAACTAAAAATATATCAGAATATCTGAATCAAGAAAAACTTCAATTTAACTGATCTACCCATAGAGGTTGATAGGTAAAAATTACCCTGTGACACATAAAACCCCAAGTGAGAATTAAACCTGCAGACTACGTCATGTGAAGCAAATGCTCTCACGACTGGCGCACAACATAGATATGCATTCATAATGGGAATTTTTACAGTTTTACTCTTTTTCGTAAAAGTGGTGTTCCTTCTAAAAGCTGATTTTTATTTTTATTAATTATTGGGTGTATTCTGAGATAAAACCTCGGTAAGAACACTCAGACACATGAACTGAATCTGTGTAAATTTTCAAGAAAATCTGTTCAGTTTCAGAGTCCATAGGAAACAAATGTTTTGTGATTTTACCATTTCTTTTAATTCTCTAGTTATTAGTAGGGCTGTGACCAGAATATGCTTTTATTAAAGAATATTGTCAAAGCCCTAGTCTTCACTAGAGTCGAATTTAATACTGAGGGGAAAGCCCATTCACCTTGGCAAATCAAGCTTAATGAAATGGTTGGTATACTCACATTGGAAGAGATTGCAAGTACCTGTTTTCCTTTTTTTCCACCACCAAGTGTCCATAGTTACTTTACTTGGTTTATCCAAAACAAATAACTGTATAGCCACTACTTTCTAATTCAGTTTTTCATTCTCCTGAAATGAGGCTTATCATAACCAGTTGATTGATTTCACCAGAACTCTGATCACTTGCCTGGCTCAGGTGCAGGCTGAAGTGGAGTGTTGCAGTTTTCGTATTCACTATTCCTGACTATAAAGAGCTTAGGTACCACTCTGAGCATTTCGTTTAAAATGAGTTGAAATAAAACTTTTAGACAATAACCATAATAAAGATGTTTTTGTGTACACATAGAGAAATTAACGCATTTTATATTTTTAATGAAGAGTGATAATTGATGTCATTTAGATTATATGGTATATTGGGAATATAACAATAATTAAACTTCTGTCTCCTAACTTGTTGATCTGTGTTTAAATTCTGATCATTCAATTTTGAAATGGTCACTACTAAAATTTTAAAAAATCATACATTCTTATGGTATTTTTTGTATGTATTGTCATACATTTTATTTATAAATACTTTTATTTACTTTTAGTTAAAATATCTTCTGGAATTGAAATTTATATTTTTACTTAATGATTTAAAAAAAAAAGTTAGTCTCTTATTAAATACTAATTAAAAATCACATTTACAGTTAGTTCCTCCCTTTTAAGCAGAAGAAGTATCAATAAGGATTTAAATTATTCCCATAAATAATTGAATACCCATATCAATTAGAAAGGCAAAGTGGTAAAATTGCTTCAGAACTTCTTCTATTTTTAGCCATTCAAATTTAGAAATACAAAGGATGTTTCAAAATGCCTTTTATTTTTTATTCTGCCTGAATGGATCGAATGGGATTGCAAATTGCATTGTTATGATGGCTAAACTTATTGAGCTTGCAGACTACTTGTCTCCCACCTGTAGCCGAGTATCTACATTGATGTGAAGAGGCCCACATCACTTCCACCGTGGCTCAAGGGGGATGAGACAGGTGGTGTCCATGATGCAGGTTGCATCTAGCTACCGAGTTCTTGATCCACCAAGACTCGCCTTGCCACCTGTCTGACAGGCGTTCCTGGGCTTTTTTTTTGTAAATAGTGTTGCTCTTTACATATAATTTACTCTCATTGAATTGACGGGTTTAATCTACTCAAGTTTTGAAATTAGTGTTATCCTTACACCTAGATGTGTTAACGAGCCTCATCTGCCTGAGGCAGCTGAAAGTAAATGAAATGGTTTTGACTTGCATTTGAAGTCATATAATACGATTCCACAGTCCAAGATTTTACTGATGCTCCACCATTACTGCCTGCACACTACTAGAGGAGTATTAAAAGGCTGTGGTGTGGGGTGAAATTGATAAGTCAGGAATGGTTGAGCACATCTGGAGGGAAAGGGTGAACTATCCAGAACATTGGACTGAGAGGAACACTGGATTAGGCAATGTTTTAAGGAAGCAGCACATATGTTTAGTTACACTAACCTCCTGATCAGGCCACGCACGGTCATGTATACTATATGCGAGCCAATAATAAAGAAAGGTTGGTCAGTGTTAAAAAAAGATATATGTAATAAGTAGATAATAATAATCTCAATTCAGGTAAAAAAAAATTAACAAGGTAAATTAAGTAGTAATACAGTAGGTTTCGAAGTTCCAAAAATTCCCCCATGATTGTCCCGCAGGGCCTGTGGTGCAATGGATAAAGGCAGTTTATACAGTTATAAGTGAGCATTTTCTCAAGGTGAAGGTTTCAAGGGCAATAATAGTTAACAGAGCAAGAGTAGTCTACTGGATTAAAAGGGTTTGAAGTTCTGTCAATATTCAATTATGACATGAAGGTTCCCAAGTTTGGTCATCTAAAGAATGCATACAAATCTAATATACTTTTTATTGTATTTATTTTATATTTTTACTTTCAAAACCCATTTACAAAGTATATGTTTGCAAAAATCAATCTTGATAAATTCCAAGAAGATGACTTGGTAACCTGTTTGGAAAACATGTGGCCTTTTTAAAACAATAATTTCCTGTTTCAATCTTGTAAAAAAATCTTTTGAGAAAATTTTCTAATCCTCTAAATATTGAAATATTTTCTTTTTTTTCAGGCTGCTATTTGGGATGCTCTGAACCACTATGCAGTTACAGATGCAACTTTTCTCGCTGAAAGGCTTTTTTCCGAAGGTACTTAATCATCCTTGATTTATTTCAAATTAAAATTGTTATAAGCACATTCTTTAAATCTTCGTAGTGTGTATGAGTTTATTTTTTATTTTTCCCAAAATAAAAAAATAAATAGACCTTTAAAAATGGATTTGCATTTTTAAGATATCAAGTATACTTTTTTCATTTTCAATAGATATCTTTTAGAATTTTTTATATAAACAATTTTGATTGTGTTCAGAATTTCATTTGATCTGGCAGATTAAACATACTATCAGCAAAATGATAATGTTAGCTTTACTATAATACAATTCTGATACATTTTGCTTCAATTCTCTATAAATCAAATCTCATTACTACTTAGAGAAACTAGTTCTATAAATTCTCAGAGAAAAAATAAAATGTACATATATGGGTATATGGAATTCTATTTCTTGGGACATAGCTATAACACTATATAATGGTTATATTGTTTTGGCTTTTTTTTAGTTAATTAAAAAAAATGTTTTTGTTTGTTTCAGTGGCCAATGAAGAATCTTTATATCTTCTAGCAACATGTTATTATCGGGCAGGAAAACCTGTCCAATCTTACCTGCTGTTGCAATCTCGAGGATGTCACACAGCGCAATGCAAGTACCTATTGGCAAAATGCTGCCTTGATACTGATAGGTTAGTATTTTTTCTTTTCATTTGCTTAAAAACTTATTTGTAAATGGTTAGTTTTTAGACACTTGCTTATTGTTTTATGTTATAAATAGATTAAATTTTTTGCTATTGAAAAGGGAGATATTTTATAAATGTAAGTGTAGATAACATTTTGTCCTCCCTGAAAGAAACAAAATTTAGCTGTGAACTTGAAATTTACATTCTAAACTTATTTTCTAAATATTTTTGATACCCGCCCCATATTTGAACATGTTTCATCCAAAGTGTTATATTTGAAGGCCGCCTATTTCCCACAAAAATCATGGGACAGTATATTGTTCTTAACAATTTTAATTATTCCCTTGTATCAAATTAACGGATTCTATAATCTCAGGAGACAGACTTGGCATAGGTATTGATAAGCATAGATGAAAAGGCCTTTTAAAGCACCTATAAATAATATCAACACGGTAAAATGAGAAACTATGGATTCATCATTTTATCAATAGTTTCTGTCTCAGTGTGAAATACTAGAATGTTTTTTATATCCTTTCATTTATTTGTTCCTTTCTCATTTTAGAATTCAAGAATCTAAACTAGATATTTATTTTAAACAAAAATAACTTTAGAAATAAAATGTCTGGTTTTATAAAACTAAATCAAATCTGAATTTATAGTGTATGCTGTTATTTTCTATGAATTTAATGATTTCATTAATAATTTGTTTAAAAAAATGCTTAGATTTGAAAATATGTTAAGAAATGGCAGCACCGTCATTTTTTATTATGTAAGAAATTGTAATATATTATTATGAATAGCTAGTATTCTCTAGTATACTTCTGCAGTAAAAAAAAAAATGAAGGCAATATTACTGGTTTTCTTTTCTTATTTTGCTGATTAATTATTTAGATATAATCTGATATTTGTGAAAAAATCATTTAATTTTTTTTTGGATGGATTTGTGCATATTTCCCTATTTTTAGTTTATTCATTAATTGCTCAGGTAGAATTTAAATCACTACCCCCTCCCTCCCAAATGTACAAACAACACTTTAGAAAGTAATCAAAAAACAGCAGCAGCATCCATTCTGTTGAACTGGAAAGGTTTACTAACCTAGTTATACATATACACAAATTGGAGTTATACAATACTACTATTGATGATATAGCTTTCATTGCTGTTAATTTCTTAAGTGAATTCTGTAAAAAATTTTTCTAGATTTTTTAAAAAAAAGATAAGAATATGTGTAGAATTAATTTTAATGGCATGGATAGGGTGAAGGTATAATACAAAGCTTTAAAGATTTGTATTTAGGTGTGGCCTCGTTTCCTTTTGTTTTATTTATCGAGATGTAACGAATTTACTCATGAATCTTGTATAATTCATAAATAATTTTAGTTAAAGAAAAAAGTATTTAAATTCCTTTGTTGATATTTATTTTTGTTTATATTTTCAGACTATCTGAAGCAGAGGAGCTACTGGTTGGAAATGCTGTCTCCAAAAGCAAGACTTTCGAGGAGATAGAAGTAGAATATGGTCCAGTGGCATGCCATGTATTCAGTTTATTAGGTCATCTATATAGGTAATAATGATAAAAATCTTAAGGTTTTGTTTTAGGTATCAATCCAAATGAAAATATACATATTTTTTTAAATATCTTGTAAATAATTGCTCTTTTTGAATATGAACAATAATGATAAATTGATTCTTAATTAGTAAATAAACATTTATTTCCTTCTTGAAAAAGGCCAAAGAGATCTTTGTACATATTCTTTTTCGTATTTAGAAGAATTATTTTAATTTATTGAAATGTAAATTTAATAAATAATTGTTTTACTGAATTACTTCTAATGATGATAATTGTGTTATCTTTCATTCAATCTAACCTTAGATAATAGATTTGATGATTTTCAAAAAGTTAGTTTTTAACAGAAAGAAGCCAAAACACATACTATTTACTTCACAAATAATAATTTTTTTAGTTTTTAGATGACACTAAAGCCTCATTCTTCACCTGGCCAGATTATTTTTTTAAAAATTTAATACATTTGTAATCTTAAAAAAGAAGATGCTATTATATGAATATTAAAACTTTTATTCTGCCAACTATAGAATTTTAAAATATGTTGTATTTAAGGAATAATGGTAGGAAAAAGGTTAAAGAAATAAAAAATATTAATATCAGAAAGAAAAAAACCTATTTATTGTAAATGTTTGTTTGAAATTTTTTAGTTTCCTTTCTTTTTTACAATTTTTTTTATTTGTAATGGAACATGATAGTTTAAAAGTTGAAATAGTGAAAATTTAAAAAAAAATATTTTAAAATCTATAATGATTTTTTTCCAGTAAAACTGAAAGATTTGCCAATGCCTCAGAATGTTATCAAAAAAGTTTGAAATTAAACCCTTTGTTGTGGAGCTCTTTTGCTAAACTTTGTAGTTTAGGTAAGTTATTTTTTGCCTAATTAAAACTCCATAGATGTAAACACACACACACACACATATTTTATACAACACTGTACAAATAATAAAATTCATCAATATTATCATATATAGTTTTTAATTCCAGTTTTCTCCTCATGGCCCATGAACCACAATTTGCTCTCATTTCTGTGTACCAACAAAATCAGAAGTATGAAACCAAGTATGGACCATAAGCAGTAATTTAAGAAAAATATTTGTTTTCAGATGTTTATTATGTGTGTCTATAATCATATGTATTGTGGAATCTGTGACATTTAGTGACTATCCATTATATGCTTATAAGATTAAAAAATGAATGTATTAGTGACACATTGACTTTGTTTCCTAATTTATATATTTTTTTTATGATACTTAAAGATATTCACATTCAGGGCTTTAGAATATGCTGATTGCACCTTAGCCCAGGATAGAACATTTAGTGAAGCATCCTGGTCATGATATTTATCTAAATCCTGAATATAAATAGCACTATAACCAACATTGAAATACAACATGCTTTTGAGACACAAAGATCTTATATTGAAATATTAAAAATGAGCTTTTTCTACAAATTTTGTCTAAGGAAATTTTTTTTTGAAAAATGTTTAACAAAAACACATAACTTGATTCATCATTTGATTTAAAAAAGATGAGCCACTAATGAATGAATGCATCAAAAGTCTATTTTACCATTCCTTAATATCTTATAGTGTTTGCTAATTAATTAAATATATTACTACTGGATTACCTATCTTTTAATCTTTGACAACTTAATTAGAGAATACTTAAATCTTAAATTCTATTATTTTTGCATTTAAAATGAATTGACAATAACTTGGTTTGGTGTAAATGTTTTCAGCTGAACAATTAAAAAAATTGATTACTATCCAAATTATTGTAATAGTAAAATAAGGAAATTATTTCCTTTGTGATTTAGTTTTTATTTAATGAATGTGTTACAAATAAATAAAAAATATTTGATATCTTCATCTTTATATTGGAGAAACACTTTTACACATATATTCACACAAACATGTGGTCTGCACATAAAACTTTACATAAAAGGATAATAAAAAAAATGAAACAAATAGTATTTCATTTAAAATTTATATTTTGCTCATTAATGATATTTTTTATTGTTTGTTGTCAGGTGAAAAAGTTGATGCTACTAAAATCTTCCAACCACCCAAAGTACCTCTGCCTCAGTCGACTCCTGTTCACAATCCAAGCCCTTTTTATCAACAGCTGGATGGGAGATTAAAACAATTGCAATTGCAACAGCAGTCACCACAAATCATCCCCCCAACTCAGGACACTATCTCTCTTATGTCAGAAAGTACACCTAGTGGTGTGTGTAAGGTAAATCATTTTATTATTTGTGGTAACAAGTAATGATTCTTTGGAAGATAATCTAACAAAAGGTTATTAATATGATTATCATTTAATAATAATATAATGATTAATAAAATTACATTGACAATGAAAGTGAAAGTTTCTTCTTGATTATGAACAAAATAATCTTTATGAAATTTTTACTGCTTATGATTTCATAATGAACCTTACAACCACTTGTAATCACAAAACCCATGTATTAAATATGTATATATGTTGTAATAATTACAAAGGTAACTTAGCTCTTGTTTTATTAACCTCGTGCATTTTAGTTAGCATCTCGTTATATAGATTTGATAACCACCAACAGTAAATGAAAGTAACTAGAAAAAATTAATGGGTAAAATATTTTTGGAAATTGATACTCAAAATTAGAAAATTAAATGGTTTTATTGATCATATTAGTTATCTTGGTTTATCAGGAAAATAATTATATATTTATCTTTAATTTATCTGGAAACATTTAGATTTTTTTCTCAATATAAGGGATATCAAATTTTAGATTATAGAAATAATATTTTATTATTCTTAATATTTTTAATGCAAAAAAATTGAATATTTACAAAGTTTTTTATTTTGTTATCAAATGACCATAAAAGTTAATAAGCAGCAAAACAAATAAACCTAGCCCTTTTCTTATGACAAATCTTTATATATTATTATCTATGTTGTATATAAAAATTTAATGATTACTTCTGATAATTAAAAAAAAGTAGTGATAAAATTTTCAGTTATATTTTAAGTTAATTTGTTTTCAAAATGACTGTCTTGACCCAGCTTCTGTGTTTTACTTAATTCATATTCTTTCCTAATGAAAGGAATGATAATTCAGGTTTTCAAACTGCAATCTCTTATACTATGAGTTTAATATCTATTCATGCTAGTAAATTATATGTAAAGTTCTATGAGCTTAATTTGGATTTCTGAGTGCTAAACAAAGTGATGGCACGCATTATCTTTTAGGTATAATGCTAAACTGTCAATGTTTTTTTATTCATTTGGATTGTGAACAAATTTTGTGTACACCTTAAACATTTAAACTGGCATATAAGGAATTCAGTTTATAGTATTCAATATCTATTTTGTGGGTGTATGAGATCAAGATCTATTTTAAAATTTTTATTCATAAATAGGTTAAAATGAAAATATTGCTTTCTGAAAATAAATTTACTTAAATTTTTTTTTTCTTTGAATTTCAACCCTTTTTATAGTTTAAATCAAAAAAACAATTTTCATTTAAAGATTACAAATTTTTTTTTCTTTTAGTTTGATTCTCCTTTACCAGTAGACAAGCTAGCTATGACGCCAGATGCCTTGAGCCCACCAAGTAGTACAGACAGTTCTTTACACCAGTCTGTACGTGCAAGCCGGGGTCAGTATTTTAGTGGTGGTAATCGTTCCAATTTAGGCTTTCCTAATCTCAGTCCTTTGACTCCAAGGTAAGAAATCTTGTTACGGATTTTTTTAATGATTTTAATATTTAATAAAAGTTAAAGAAGTAGAATGTATGTTTCAGGAAACAACTCTGAAATTTTAATTTTTTTCTTAATGAAAAAGATAATATCAATTTGAATTTGATAAACTGTTTTGTTTGGATAATTAGATATAGACTTTTGGATCCACAGCCTATTTTGATTTCTTTTAAACCTTGGTGAATTAAAATTGAACATTTTTTAAATGGTTTACTGCTGATTATGATAACATTCATAAAGCTAATGATTAAAATAAATACAAAAATATTGAGGTCTACACCTCAACATTTGGCTAAGGGACTGAAAATTCATCCTCCGAAATTGTAAAATAAAATAGCATTAATGACCAATTTGTATAAGATAAATCAGAAAAATGAATAAACCAGATTAATAAGTTAGTTGTCAGAAAGATAACAAACTTATGTAACATTATTACATATATTTTGAAAATACTGAAAACTTGTAAACCTGTCAAAAATGGAATACACCAAATGCATTCATAAAATAAGCAAACAAATGGAAAAAAGTTTGCATTTTTTTTTTTTTTCATAAATCTTTAAATTATCACTCAACACATACATATAGACTATATGTATTTATGAATATATTTATTTTGCTTTTGTATAGTTTTGGAGTGTTTCCTTTAGAAACACCAAGTCCTCAGGAAGGTGTCCCATACATTTCACAGGTAACTCCTGTTGGACTTTCAGAAAATCTTGTATCTGAGGCTCCTCGTGCTCCCCGAGGACCAAAGGTAATTGATTTATTTAAATTTTTTTTATTTCTGTTTTTATTTTCTAAGATGTGAAAAATATTTGAATATGAAAGTGCTTTTAGACTGTTGTCAACGGAAAAAAAAAATATAAAAGTGGTTGGTTTAATTTTTTGAAAAAATCTGGTTTATAAATTCATAAATTTTTTCGTAATTTTCCTAAGAGAAATTTGGTTGCATTAATTCGTTTGTTATTTCAATCTTAATCCACAAATTGGATGCTGAAATTTTGGCTAACTGTGTCTCCAAATCTGACCAATTACAATTAAGCTTTTTATTTACTGTAACAATATTCACTGCAACATCAATGATGGGTTTATTAAAGATTGTGTTATTAAGTTCTTACAAATGTGCCTCATCTGTCTTGGGGAAAATACTATGACATTAAGGGGATTATTTGTTTTTTTTCTTCGATTCATTATAAAGAAAAAAAAACAAATTAATAATCTATGATCGGTTTATTGTACACTTAGTTAATGTTAAGAATATAATTTTTGATCTTAAAAATGATTTTAATTTCTGTTTTTCTTATTTTTTAAAAATAATCCTGAGTTTTGTTCATCAGTTTATTTAACAATTCTTAAACAATTTTTCTTTTCTTTACTGGTTTCTTATTTTTTCCATATATATTTTTCAATTTTGTTTCAGCCTGTCACTCGCAGAAGTCAGAATCAAAACCAGAATCCCTCCATGCCAAAACCTACAGTGTTTAGCCAATCAGGTAACACAAACACTCGGGAATTGGCCACTTCTAACCAGCAGTCAGGGTGAGTTAATGTGCATTAAGGCATTAAGATCTCTCCTAGATATACAGCAAAAACCATTTGACCACAATATATGTATATACGCACACAGTATCCATATAACTCTTTAATTTAAGAGTTTAATAATAGAATAATTTGATGAATATGTGAACAAATATCATTAAATGAGAAGATATTGAAGATTTGTTATTATGCCTCATTAAATTCTTCTCTTGTAAAAGCTCATCATTAGGTTTTTGATATACAGCAAGATGGCACTTAAAATAATCATATAACACATTTATGTGCACTGCTTTAAATTTAATTTAATATTTAAAAAGTATGAAATTAGTTTTAGATTTATCAATTTTTATTAAAAAGTAAGATTCTGTTGATTTACAAAGAAAAAGAATTATTTTCATTCAATTTTAAAATGGATAATTATATTACGTTTAAACTAAAGTCCTTCATAAAAATATGATTAAAAATCTTTTTCTTTTTCCCTTTTTTTTCTTTTGTCCTTATCAAAGAAATAGTGTAATTCTTATTGTAAATTTTGTTGTTCTTTCAGATTGCAGACGAACGTGACAAATGTACGACGAAGCCAAAGGCTTTTTGGCAATTCTAGCTCTGTTAAGGTTTGTTTTTTGAAATTGGAATCTAAATAGACTGCATTAATATATTATACAAAAAGATTAATATCTCTTCACTTATTCATAGAATCAAAAGATTGGGAAACTGATTCTTTCATTTTTTTGTTTTTCTTTCTTCCTTCCTTTTTTCCTTCCTTTTTTCTTTTCTTTTTTTTCCTTTTTTCTTTTCTTTTTTTTCCTTTTTTCTTTTCTTTTTTTTTCTTTTCTTTTTTTTTCCTTTTTTCTTTCTTTTTTCTTTTCCCTTTTTCTTTCCCCTTTTCTTTCCTTTTTTCCATCTTTCTTTCCTTTTTTTCCCCTTTTTCTTTTTTTCCTTTTTTTTTCTTTTTTTCTTTTTTTCCTTTTTTTTCCGTTTCTTTCTTTTTTTCCTTTTTTTTCCCTTTCTTTCTTTTTTTTTTCATTCTTTCATTCATTTTTCATTTTTCTTTTTAACATACCAAAGAATTTTTATTCTTTGATTGAAAGAAAGCAAGTCTATTAGGGTTTTTCCTTTGGTCCCAAACCCTGAACTTACCTCAGGATGCTATGTTTTTGTGTTGCTCAATGTCTCCTTGTCATCTCTTACTCCAAACATTTGTTATTCATATAATACATTCAATCGAAATGTTCTCTTCTTGGTTCTGTGTTAAAACAGGAAGTTTGATGTCGTTTAGAACTTTTTATCTGGATTAAAGGTTTTACTTCTCTTCAGCTTTTATCTTTTTTTCGTCTTCAATGAATGTCAGTCTAGCAAAGTAATGAAACTTGACTGTACATTCTAGGGTTTCTTTTTAGCTTGGAATTACGAATATTAAAAAAGTGATTAATAGATGAACCTCCCATAGTTTAAAAAGTTTAATAGTAAGTTTTTTTTCTTAAAAAAAAAAAAAAAATATTTATCTCCTTATTTTAACGCCCTGTCGGCAGGGCTTTAGAATATGCCGACTGCCCTCCCCAGCAGAGGATAAAAGTCCCTCAATGGGGCCACCTGTTGGCCGTAGGTAGCATCCCGTGATGTCTGAGAACGGGATCCTGGTGGTTGAGGGTTCTGGGAGTCAGGGTAAAGTACCCCCACCTCCCAACACACCACTTTGGCCCTTACCTGGACTAGACGGGCGGTCGGAAGGGCCCGGTCCGACCAATCGGCTAGTCATGATTAGCCCACCACTTCTATACAATTTGGGACAAAAAAACATAATACCTCAAACTATCTCCACAACTATAACCCCCCCAACGAAGTGGTGCAAGCAGTGGCTAGGGTCAATCTAATGTGGGGAGAGATAAGACATGGCTGTACCCTCTGATTCTTCTCATTTACTTGGATGCGAGGAATTAAGGTGCAAAAATGCTCGATGCTTTCCCCAAGGAAGAGTATATCATTTCTGTAACCCTGATGTAGCCAGGGCGAATGGGCTTCCCCCCTGTGCGCATCCCAAGTAGGGCT
>JAYKTE010010032.1:0-16000 GCA_036873565.1 Xipholeptos notoides
AATATCTAAACTTGTAAATGCTTCCAAGAAACTTTCCCTTTTCCTACCAGAGATAATTTTTTACCTATAAAATATAAGCTATTCCGTTCATTAGATTTCAATGCTTTTTTAAAATTTTTCATCAAGCCACAAAAATTTCTATAATCTTTCTTGGCGCAACAATAAGGATGTCCATAAGGCTTGTTAACTTGGGAAAGAAAATCATCTAGGTGTCAGGCTAACACTGGTTCTGAAAACCCGGGTTCATTAGGCCCATTAACTCCATGAAAGTAACTCCTCTAGGTGAAGGGCTACATTGATTACCAAAAGTTTGAGAATATGGTGAGCATGTAAAACTGGCCTTATGCCTAACTTGGTTTGGTGCTCAACTAATTATATATCGTACACACAGAGGAATTGAACTCCCAACCATCATATCATGTAAAACCAATATTTCTTTCTGTTGGGTGTATATTTGTTTGCTTAGAAAAATGGTTTTTAAACCATTAAATAACTTATATTAACACAATATTAGATTTTTTTTTTATATATATATATAACTTTTCTATTAATCTTTTTAAATGAATTAATTTTCCCTAGAATAACTGAATATATTTCTTTCCTCCCCCCCCCCTAAAAGGAACAACGAAAGAGAGATGAAGAAGAACGAGAACGACGTGAAGCTGAAGAAGCTCTCCAAAAAATAGAGGATGAGAAGCGAGCCGCTGAGGAAGCTGAGCAAAGGAAAATTGAAGATGAAAAACGAGCGGTAGAAGAGGCTGAACGAAAGAAAAGGGAAGCAGAAGAAAGACGCAAGCGTGTAAGTATGCCTATAAAATATTTCTCAAATTTGTGGAAACCTTAAAATCAATGAGAATTGCTTGCTTATTATTGGAAATTACAGAATAATTTTAGAAAATTGAATTTACTAAATTGAAAAAAATCTTTTAAACTACACCATCTATAATGTGCTGGGTTACAAATACTATAATTAGTTATTTTTTGGTTATGTTTGATTATAAAGAAAACAATTACACATTTATTTCTTGTATGAATAAACCTCTACTATTTAAGGATAATCTTGGTTCATGGGCGGTTGATCCCTAAAAATAAGGAACTTGATAATATCCATTAGTATAGGCAGCAGTGGTAATGATCCAATAGAAATCCAGCAGGTAATATTATGGTAGGGATCCAAGCAGTAGAAGTGCATAGTTGTAATCCAGTATGTAGTAATCCAATTGGTAGCAGTAAATTAGGTTCTATGAATACTAAGTATTAGCAAATAATGATTTGATCAGTCTCTTGAATGAGTTTAAATAAAGATATTTTCTCCTTTCTGCTCTTTGATTCTTTGTTGTTAATTTTCCCGTCTATTTAATGAAGCAGTCCAATCTTTGCACTGATACCATGCTTATAATGCCAAAAATATTGCAACACACCCCCACACACACACACTTTTTGCTTAATGGTACAATCCCAAATGCAGAAAAAAAATTGTTTTCTTTTTTTTATGAATCGCTAAATTTAGCCTTAATGTTTATAATATTTATCAAAGTATATTTCAGTACTTTATTTTTTTTTAATATTCATTGCTGAGATACACTCTCTACTTTTAAATAATAAAATGTATCTAATAAATTTTATATTAAATTTTCAAAAATTCTTAGCAGTAAAATAACCCACAATATTATTTGTATGAATAACCTGATTAAAGTTTATTTGCATAGTAATAGAATAAGAGAAGCTTGGTATTCATTATACTGCAAATAATTTAATATCAAAATAGAAATATATTTGGTAGAAATTTAAAACAAGACTTTAAAAATTCTGATTATACCAAATAGAGAGTCAGGAGAATCAGCTCGGACCATTTGAATCATCATGGAGACATAATTAGTCTATTTAGCTCCATGTAATATTTACAATATAAACTGTTAACCTCATTTTTTGGTTTGGTTTTCAGACTTATATAATATTTTCATACTTTCACATGTAAATTATAGTTTATTATAAATGGTAGCTAATACCATTATCTTTAGCTGGATTTATTAAAACTATTAACTTGTCAAGTGTTCATTTTTGTCCTACTTAGTACTTTTTGTTGAGTTTTATAAATCATTCATATTTTATCCAAATTTTAATTTTGAAAAAAGTGTATTGGTGTCAGGGAGAAATATTCATTAATTTCCACTGAAGACAATTTATTCCAAATATAAAACTTTCTATAAAAAAATATTTTGTCTCTTAGTTTGCATAAGCTTATTTAAAGCTTCAATTTAAATCCCTTAGTAATATTTTGAATTGTCAATTTAGACAGTTTTATAAAAGCAGCAAGCTATTCTGCCAGTTTTAGATCTAGAGACTTAAAATTTGATATAAGAAACATACAGACTTGAGCGACAATTTTTAATTGGTTTAGAGCTGGAAAAATAGCTGCTAATTGGTCAGAATTTTAAATCACAAAAACACAGATTATAATAAGCAACAGAAAGATTACTATGCAATTCAATTACAGTGATTTTATTTCCTTTCATTACTGCAGTTTTCTTTTAAAAAAAAAGAAATCTTTGAATCACAAAAAATATCTCACAAAGCAAGCCTGTGTAAGCCTAGAACCCCCAGCAGCTGAACAAGAGTGGACAATATTGCTAGTATAAAACAAGACTAGATTGTATGGCATGTTGTTGAATTTAGGCATCAACTCAGCTTTCCATTCTTGTGGAAATTTCTGCACATAATTTCAGAAACTGAACTTCATTATCAATTTCTTATTGAAGCTTATATTGAAGCTAATATATTTATTAGCATTTGTAAATGCTAATAAATATATTTTTTTAACTTTAAAACTGTTTATTTTCTTTAAGAGCAAATGCACTATTATTTAGTAAAGTTCACTGCTTTTGTGTCATCTGCTATGAAGGCTTATGTTTAGAAAAGGTTGTAACTTTTCTTTATGAATCTCTAAGGAATTGTAATCACTGCCTTGTACACTAATCCTTGTATTTACATGTATAAATATTGTTGTTTCTATATTTCTGCTATAGAATTACAGCATTCTGAACAGTTTTAGTGACTTTTCCTTTGAGACCTTAGATCTGATGCAGATGGTCTTTCAGATATATGGGTTTGAAATCTTTCTAAAAATATTACCTTGAAAATGACTTGATCCCCTGCCGTTAGCTGTTCCATGAGACAGTATTTTACCTTCTAAATGATAGGCAGCTAGTATCACTTGTCGAAATGTGTAACTAAGTTAACATATTGGTATCACTTTTTATTTCTATTTTTAATGTGGAGTTCTGTTGGGTTGCTTATGATGCTTCATTGCAATGTTTTAGTTAGTGGAGTTGCCATTTTTCATGTTTAGGTATTAATTAATATAATATTAGATATTATTATCTACCATTATTTTTTTTTAACCTTACTACATGTTATAATCACTACCTGTCATAACTAAAAGTAATGAGCAATAGATGACTTAGTTTTCTTTTTTGTATTCTCATTCAGAGAATACAATTACGAGATCTGCTAATTTGTTTCTATTGTTTACCAACAGCTGAAGTGCATTTACTAATTTCAGATTGTTAAACAAGTATATATATTTCTTTCAATGAATAGTTAAATTTGCATAAATTCAGTTTAAGTGTTTAGCAAAACAAAAGTACTTAACATCCATACAAATAGCAATGTAGTGTTCAACATTCATGTTGAGGTTTTTTTTAACAATTCTGTAATTTCTTATAATATTATTGCATTTGTTATGCCACTTTAAAAACTTTGATTGCTCAGGAAACTTGTTCTACCTGAGTTTCTGATAAATGAACTCACCAGAAAAAGATGTCCCTCATTGGATAATGAAGTCCACTTGGCCTAGTGGGTTGGCAGTTGGACTTTGGAACCGTAATACGCGAGGTCGAATCGTAGTTGTTCCATTTGCATTCATATATGGACTAATACCCATGGGGGAGGTATGAATCCCCATATTCCCTCCAGCTACGTGTTCATTTGTGCACATTGTGTTATTCAAAAACTATGTGTGGACAAAAAGAGCGTTTATCAAAAAAATAGTTCTCAGCATTAAATGACCTAAAAAGGCTAATATGCCGTAAAATACAAAACAAATTTTAAAATTGCATTTGTTATGTTTACTATATTTTTGGTTAGTTGATATGATTTAAACTATAAATAAGAAATCTTTTAAACTGTTCTAAGAATATTTTTTTTAAAGTAACATTTCAGTAAAGCATTCCAGTAAGATTTCAGTAAAGCATTCCAGTAAGATTTCAGTAAAGCATTCCAGCATGGAATGGCTCTAAGGGTTGATATGTAATAAAACAAATAAATCTATATCCAATATAATCTTATGATTTACTGCTTTTAAACTTTTATATCAAATACTTTTTTTTGTAGTTTAAAACCTCTTTTTACCTAAACTATGTATACCTCTACCCAATTCTTTTCTTAGTTTTCACTACTAGTTGTAATCAATTATTATTAGCTTCCCAGGTTATTTGTTGTTTTTAATAGAATTTATAGATAACAATTTACATTGAAAAAGATAAACCATTTTTTAAAGAAAGGGTGGTATGATAATATTTGTTTTCTTACTCAAGACATTTATTCTTAGAATTTAGCTATGAAAGGATCAGATTGCATGTTGACTGGTAGTGAAAAGGGGGTAGCAGTAGCTAGGTTTACATTCTTGGGTTGATAATTTGAGTTATCTGTTAAATACTAGAATGTCGATTTGGCCACTGAATAAATAATGACATCCATCTGAGGAAGTTATTTTTGGTTAAGTTAATGATTTCTTTCTAAGATAGTTGAAAATACTTACTATCAATTTGAATAAATCCTCCTTCATCAGTTTGGTATATTTTAACTTTTACAAAAAGTTGTTGTTTATATATGAAATTACTATTTTATGTAATTTTTATTTAGCCACTTTTTATAATCATTGGAAGTTCTAGTTACTTCTATATGTATTTGTTCATTTTCTAATATGTATGGATTGTGTATCTTCTTATAACAGCCTATCAATATTTATACTGGCATCTAAACCATGATTTTATTCCTTAAAAAACACTTTTAAGGAATTGTTAGAACAATAATAGCATTTAATTCATACCATGATACAAAACACTTTCAATCCTCCACTAATATTATTAGCCCCAAAATTAGTGTCAGACTTTGATTTGAAATTTTGTTACTATTACTAAGCCTAAGCCATTACCTTTAAGTTTAAAACAACCCATTAGAGTATTTGAAGATGTCCCGATTATTTTCTCTGTTCATTATTATTTGTTTAATTCACTTTCTGTTATGTTATTTCTGTTATTTTAGGTATTTTTATTATTATCTTAATATTTAGAAAATTGCAAAACAACTATTGGTATGCCGGTCATGTTTGAAATATATATTTATATAATTCTTGACTATATATATTTCTAATTCTTGCCTGAGAAAGAATCCAATACTGAATGTCACCATGAAATTCATTTGTGCCAACAACCTATGGGAATGTATCATTTCTGACCTCAAATAATTTAACTAATAATACTTTGCTTTATTAATCTTCTCTTATCAATTTTAAACATGTATGTAATACTTTTTAAAAAAATGATATGACTGTATCTTAACATTTGAAATTATATTTGATAAGCAAAATATTTCTGTACTTTGCTTGTTGGCACCTTCCATATTATCTCCTCAGCATGTCACTCATTAGTTTGAAACCTAATGAGCCCCACAGATTTTGGATGTACTAAAAAATACCTTTTTAAATAGGTAGAAAGCTAGAATTAGGTTAGCATATTATCTTTGTCAGATATTCTAAAAAAAATTTATAAATGCCTTATGATGCTTTGATACATCATCATTTAAAACCTTTTAATCTAAAGTGTTGGTTTTTTTTGTATATTTAGAACTTTATCTATAATGATCTATTGTAAATTTGAGAGAGATATAAATTAACATGTCTTATTATGAGCAATGCTGAAATTCAATACTAGAAAAAAATGGTTCCCAGACTTGACCTAGTTTTCATTTCTTTTCATCACATTTTTTATATTCTTTATTAAAGAAGCATTTGCATAAATTCCTAGATAAAGTTTTTTAGAATAAATCTAGAATTATTATTTTTTTAATTAAAAATCTTAAAATCCTAAAAGTTTAAAGAAGTGAAAAAAAAAAATGAATCTTTTTTTCTTCATGAAGAAAAAGATAAAAAGATTTAATTTAATTTAATGTATGAAAAAAGAAACTTGATTTCAAACTTTTTGCATCTGAAAATTTTATTTGATTTACCTAATGAATAACTATTTTAAAATATTCAAAATATTTATGGAAATATTCAAGCAATCACTAGTTTCTTATTTTTCTTATTTTCATTAATAAAAGTTTAGACAGATATGAAACTCTACAAACTATAATCGATGTCTAAAATTAGCTTGCAAACTCTATTGATTTTGAAGTTTCCACTTTTCAAGTTTTATTTTTAATAATTCTACATGGCCGTCTGTTCATTCTAATAAAATATATATTTCAATAGAAATCTAATGTTTTGACTGACTTTTGATGTAATTCAACCCACATGATATCATCTTCCATATTAAAACCATTATTTAATTTTCATTTGAAATTTCCTGCCCCAAGCCACCAAAACTCTCTAAAGATATTGTTGCAAATGAATAGAGGTTAGCAAATGTTATCATTATTGCTTGTTTTTTTGATAATGCTAAACTTGAGTTGTTACCTAAACGTATCTCCCATTAATGTCAGCTTAATCAAAAAAGGTGGATAAAATAATGTTGGGTCAGATGCTACCTTTCTTCAATTCTATTAACCAAACTCTAAATATCAGTTTCTGAACTTTTTGGTTGAGTGCTTGCCAGTAAACAAGATTTTGAAAGAGGTTGTGTTAATTGTTACTATCTAGTATGGAGCATGGGGGGTTGCTTAGATGTGTATTATATTTCTTGGGGTTTTTTTTAAAAGGCTGAAGAGGATCTGGTGCAAGAATGCTGAGGCTCTCAGATTTCTTTGGTGGGATATTTCTGGTTTTGATTTATTTCTAGTGTTCAGCTTGGCTTGTAAGAAAAAGGAAGTAGAAATAGGAGGTGGAGGAAGAAGAGAAATAAAGGCTTTTCTCTTTTTCTCTTTTTTTCCTGCTACCTGGCCTGGATGGCTAAAATGCAGTTCTGTTAGCACTCTCCCTCAACAAGCAAGCAAACAAAACTCACCAGAAACTGATGCTACTATTCACTACTCCTCCACATCTATCTAACAACCTTTAACTATGGTGTGAATTTCTCTTAGAGTAGCTACCTTCCCATGCCGAATGGGGAGTCATGTCACATGATCCTGGCTGGGTGCCCATAACTGATACTTAGGCAATCACAAAATGTTGGCTCATGGCCAAAGAATAAGAAAGCTGCATGTCTTGTAAGACTAGCAGTAGCATTTCGCTATTTAAACCCTAATGCAATACCTGTGCCTCCCAGAGGAACTTGACTACAAGTAGTTAAAGAGGGGTTACCTGTCTTCTGATTTTTCCTTCTCAATCACTAAACCATTATGGCCGTAAGTATATCCTTTTGTTGGTTCAACTACATAATTGTACCTTGGATCAATATATTATATATTATGGATGTTACTACAAGGAGGTAAGTGAGGGATTGTTTGTGTGTTTACTTACACATTTGGTTGATTTGAAGGTGTGTATTTCTTTTAGCATTTTGTGGTATACATAAAAAGATTCAAATGGCATATTGTCATTATTACTATTAGTGATTAGTTATTTGCAACCTTAATATCACTTATTTATTTTTATATATGTATATATATGATAGAGCAACAATTTTAATTGTACAGGGTTTTTTTTTTTTTTTTTTTTTTAATCAAAAGTTAGATTTGATATTAGAATTAATTTTCCATAATTATGTTCTTTGTCAAGTTGCATAAAGTTTTGGTTCTTATAAATACGCTTGATATTAGTCTGAACACCTTTTAATCTACCACTTGGTTGTATGCCTGCATGTATTTGTATGTATCTAACACACATACATACATACCACTTGGGGGATTTGGAAATATTTTTTTCTAAATAATAATCTACTTCTAGAAATTGCATGTTTGTTTTATTATTATTATTCTTAGATATGTCAGTTTTATTGAAGAGTTTTAAAGAGGTCCTATAAAATAACTGTTTTTTTGTGTGTTTTTTTTTATTTGTTTGGGTTTCTTTTGAACACCTATATTTTGAAATATATATTGAAATTTTGACAGCTTTAAAGATAAAAGATTTTAAGATTTTTTTTAACTAGAAATCTCTTTAAAAAGTTGATCAATAATTATTAAAATCAATACAACTTCTGTTTTTGGCAGATTTAGTATTAAAACTGAGATTAAAACTAAAATTAATTTTTCCTATGGTCAAAATATGCTGAAAACATCATAATCTATCTAGGAAAATAAAATTTTGGAGGAGTAGAACTTTGAAATAAAATTGATATTAAATGATACTAGAAAATTATAAAAAGAAGACAATAAAAAAGCGATGTCAATTTATAAGTTTGGGTAAAGTCTTCACAAAAACTTTCTTTTTGAAGAAATCAAAACCAGAGAGAAAAATGTTTTTAATTGAAAACTTTGTAAAAAAGAAAAAACAACAGATATAAAGAAATAGCAAATAAAAAATAAAATGCCTGGAAAAATATGTGTATCAAACATTTCTTTTTGATGGTTTTATTTTCTAAAAGTTTTTTTCATTAGTAATATCTATCTGACAGGTATACATGTTGTAGAAGAAATGAGTATTTCTGTGTTGTAGCTTAGATAAAAATAGTCTACTAACACAGGCAAAATGATATAGATACCCTTGTAGTTGAAGCAGGCAATAACTGTCAGTCTCATATTGTTGTTACATTACCACGTATGTGCTTGTCAAGAAATATGCCCTCACATTAATGCATTTGACTACTGCCTACCTAAACATATTTTTTCAAATATGATGGAATTCGTGTGCAATAAGATATCATATGTACTGTCATTATTTTTATTAGAATTGTTTGATTGTTTTATATATTTGTTCTCAGTTTCAAACTCTTCAACAATTCTGATACAATCAATATTGCATTATTACAATAAAAATGTTTTCTAAAATATTGAAATTTTAACAGCTTTAAAGATAAAACGATTTTTAATTTAATTATTTAATTTGATTAAATTAGTTAATTTATTAAATTAATCATTTATTTAATTGGAAATCTCTTTAAAAAGTTGATCAATAATTATTAAAATCAATACAACTTATGTTCTTGGCAGATTTAGTATTAAAACTGAGATTAAAACTAAAATTAATTTTTCCTATGGTCAACATAGTTGTTTAAAAAATATGCTGAAAACATCATAGTCTATCTAGGAAAATGAAATTTTTGAGGAGTAGAACTTTGAAATAATATTGATATTAAATGATACTAGAAAATTATAGTATATTCAATATATAGATATATTTTTATAATTGATGACTTATATTATCAAGTATATTTCTAGTTACAACATAGTTATTATAACCAATAGTTGTATGTGTGTTACTAAGACTTATTTTAATTTTTTTGCTGTCAAATTTTTCATTTGCTTGTTTGTTTTTCAATTTTGTTTTGATTTTTTAATAGTTTTGTAACAAGTCAATGTACTGCACCATGGTTCCAGTATTAAATGACCGCCACCAATATTCCAGCATATAAATAGGAAAAAAAACATAAAATAGCCTGGGCTGTGAACGACCCCTCCATTCACCAAACATCCCACAATCATATTGGTGGCGGTCAATTAATACCAGAACCATGACACAGTACATTTACTTGTTACATTGTGCTGTGAATAACATTTTGAAAGAACACTCTCTTTCTAAAAAGTTACATTTTTGCATGTTACTCTTTGCATGTTACTCTTTTGCATGTTACCAGATTTATGATGATCAGTGCCAGTCACCATGTGAAAAGAATGCAACTGAAATCTCTCTTCAATCTCCCCATCCTTATTACAATGGCAATTCCCTGGAAGATGAAGACAGTGTTGACACAGAGAATGATGCTGATGATGAACAGGTGAAGTCTGATACTTCTCTGGAGGCTAGAAGTAGCCCTTGGTTTTCTGATCATAAAGATGGGGAAACGGAAAGTCGGAGTTATCTATCGTCAAGTCGAGAGGATATTTATGACTTACATGCAGATGAAGGTTCACTAGAAGATAGTAGTACAGATAATGACAGATGTTCAATAAGCGCTCCCATTGCCCATGAAAATGATTATGAGCATTCTGTTAAAGAGGGAGAAATCTGTTATAAAAGGGTGAGAAATTATTTGACATTTCTGTTTCTAAGTGTCTATACTTATATATAAACTAGGAAATATTCTTAAGTAGTTCAACTCCTAAATACCATCTCTCTCTCTCTAGATATAGATATAGATATAGATATAGATATATTGAAATATATATATAGAGAGAGAAATATACAGTAAATTATTAATTTGTTAAAATGATTTTTATACATAAAAATTACTTAATTTTTAAAAACATTATTGAAATATCTAAATAGAATGTTTTCATAGAAAGAATATTCTTATTCAGACATATTTCATTAAATGAATTTTAATTTTTCTTTTTAATATTTTTAATTCAATTCTTTCTTGTTTGGAAGAAAGCTTGGCAATTATAATAAAACCAACTTGACCCAGCAACAAAGTTTCTGGTTAAAAAACTAGAAAATATTGAAATAAAATGTTAAAAAGAAAAATTTTGATTCTTTTTAATGAAATATGTATGAATAAAGAATATTCTGTGCATTAGACTATATATTACTTAATTTTATGAGTTTAAATGTTCTTGTTAGTTTTAGGATGGATTTTTCCCCATAGAAAATGTAATGTTAAATGTTAAGAAATTTTATAGCCAAATAATGGAGAAAATTCTATTGCGATACTTTTGTGGCTATTAATACTTACACATTCAGCTACTGTTCTTCTGTAGAGTTCTTCTCTGCCTGATTCTGATAAACCTAACTTTGTCAAATCCTATGCCAGCCATTATGAAATAGATTCAACAAATAAAGAAGTACAACTGCAGGTAGGAAGATGGAGAACATTCTTTTTTTGTTTTCCCCAAACTATTTGATCTTTTTACTTTAGTTTGTTTTCCATTATTATTTGAATAACTTTATATTAATCTGAATTAGGATTTTTCATAGCAATCGTTAATGTTATCTCTAAAAGTTTAAATTATTTTAGTGACCAATCTAATCTATATATCTATAAAAAAATAAAACCAGCGTGTCTGCAGGTAATTTTTTTTTCCTGCCAAACACCTCTGACAATTCTTTGCCTACAGTCTTGGAATTTGATATAAAGGAAATTCAAATTTTTAGTCGGAAAAATGTTGATTTAGATATACTTTTTTTTTCAATTTTAATAATTTACCATGTAGTGATTGTCAACAGATGCCGAAAACCATTATTTCACAGAAGTCTTTAGCCGAAATAAAAAGCTGGCATTTGAACTTAAATTGTTTTAAAATTAAAAAGATTTCTACAATCTTATTAAGCATTAGAACAAATAGTTTCTTACGAATAGTTTCACTGAAAATAATGGTGAATTTATTCAAAGTTTTTTTAAGTGCCCAGGCAAAGCTGAGCAATATTTCTAGTAATTGAATATTGAAATAAACTGACTGTGCAATGTTATTTATTACTCCTAAATAATTTCTCATTAAAGATTAATTTGATTTTTAGCCTGACAAAAAAATTGACATTCCTGTGAAGAATTATATCCCTTACAGAGGATCAAATTTGAAGGATATACAAAAGAAAGTAAGCATCTTCATCTGACAGATTTATCTTCACTCTCTTGATTATTAGAAAATAGTGCACTCTCTTTACGTTTTTATTTTCTAAAAACAATTTTTTTAAAAAATAGATAAAATAAAGAAGATGGATCTAAAAATACAATAGGAATCAATTTAGGACACCTAAGGAAGGCTGAACGGGGATTTGGTCGAAACGTTGTGAGAAAGAAAATAATATGGATAAGAAAAATAGTCTGATTAATACTTTTAGAAAAAATAAGTACTTTGAAAAGTTAATCTATTATTAGATAAAATAAACTTGGAGATTTTCCTCTTTCAACAGTTGTGGATTGGCTATCAAGTTTCCTGTAGTGGGAATATGTCCAGTGTGCCAATTCTTTCTAGAAGAGTCTAATAAGGTAGGCTGGCCATATTTCAAAAAAAGACACCTGTACATATGTAAATACTATCTTAGTTGGCTACACAAAAATATAATGAGCGGGCTGAAAAGTAATCTTTGTATGTGATGCTTGATGGCTAAAAAAATGAAAAAAATAATCTTTGTTTTAAATTAAATGTAATGTTATCAGTTTAGTGAAAATGATAAACTGTAGATTTAAATAAAAAAAATTATAATTTAGAAATGTTATTTCAGTATTTACATTGCGGCAGTCTAACTTAGTAGGAGGCATTTTAAAGTGTTAGACTTTATTAAAATATTAGTTATATTCTCTTTCTTAATAATTAGTTCCATCTTTTCTATACAGTTTGAGGCAGAATGTAATCCACCTACATGTGAACCTGCAAAACGAAATAAAAATGAAATCAACAGCAAAGTAAGCATTTCATGATAATGTTCACTTCTTTGCTACTTTATTTTACCTATTTACTTTATTAGAAAATGAATACAAAGATTTTTTCTTTTTAATCAAATATATAGAAAGTGGAACAATATAACATTCTAAATAATTACATTTTTTTTTTTTAATGATTCCTAGATTTTTATTAAATCTCACTTAAAGAATGCGTTTTTATTAAGAGAAAATCATTTTAATGTGCAGTTGAAAATTAGTTTAATTAAAGCTCTTTTCTAGTCAATTGATAATCTTCTATCTACCCCTTTTTTACTTTTACCAGGATTTTATAAACTCTAAGATTTCAACAGTACCTGTGATCAATGGATTATCCGATAAAGACTCTAATTCTAAAGTTGAAAAGTTTAAAGAAGTTCATATTCAGTTTGAACTTGCTGGCAAAACTCCCACATCAGATACTACTCATATAAAAAACTTATCAATTCACAATGCAACTAGTGTGCCTGATAAACAAATGTTATTTTCAAACAAAAAATTATCAGAAGAAGAAAATCTCAATAATTGCAGTAAGTGGCCCCCAGAGAGGGGAAGATCTGTTAAAAACTTGTCTGAAAAATTTATTATTTCAACTGCAAATGATCAAAATAGTTTTACGCAGGAAAAGCCGCCAGTTGTTATGAAGAACGTTGTTAAACGTTGGCCTTGTGCACAAAAGGCTGAAATTTCAATGACTAAAATATCAGAATCTCTCTCCAATAATACTAATTCTTCTTTTCCCTCCAGTCAGACTAGTACAAATAAATCCGAAATCAAACGGGATGTTCTCTCTCGGTGGCCACCACCAAGTGACCCAAAACAAACTGCCAGGGAAAGCATTGCTTCAGCAATCGCTCTAAAACTCAATTCAACAGATTTGGCTGGTATTTCAACCACAACAACAGGGACAACAACAACCACCCCAAAATCAGCCAGTCCTGTCTCTGTGACATCACCAGTCATTACTGCTACTCCAATATCTTCAAGATGGCCACCTCCTCCCACTTCTAATGACAAAGAGATAAAATCTTCCAGTGTTTTTACTTTGGAAAATAGAAGATTAAGAGAAAAGACTTGTGACCAAATCGTGCCCCTAAAGAACACTTCTTCATGGTCAGAGCCTGACTCCATTTCTCCTTCTCAAATGCATGCTTTGAAATCCCCAACCTTCTTTAATCCATTTGATACTAACCACTTGACCAAAGATGACACCAACACTGATAACCACCATTCACTTACTTCAAAACATTCCTTGAATGAAACACAATTTAAATTGAATAACTTCCATGTAAGTGCTTTTTTGTTTGTTTATTTATTCAATATCTTGGCAGGTAATGAATCCTATAAAGTGTAGAATTTGTATAACTCCACTCTTTCTATATTGCAAATATCTTTCAGTAATTAATGGAAGACTTATTTTAAGGAACTTTGTGATGAATTATGCAGATTTTACTCTTTCCAGTCAGATAAGTTCAATATATCTTGTTGTGCATTGCATAAATGATATAAATTCTTACAGGATAATAATATAAAACTAGCAGAACCCTTGGAAATTCCACAGTAGTTGAAAATTTTTTAAACCCACAATAAAATAAAACAAATCTAAAATGATTTTCTTAAAGAAAAAGCAAATAATAAAAGAAGGTAAAGCAAAAGGAAATTTTTTTAAATTTTTAAAACTTACAGTATCCTCTTAACAACATGCTTTCTTTAGATTATAAAATAAAATAGACATCTTGAAACCATAAACAACCGTTTTTCTTAAATTTTTGCTCAGAAAATGGTTTTAATCATTTTTACCCGATAAAGAGTGAATATAAGTGAGGTAATTTTTTCCTCTTTAATTACTGTATATGATCATGATTGCTTGTTCGGTGTCACAAATAACAGATTAATATATAGATAATAATAATAATTATATTCATAATTATCTAAAAACTAAATTTATTTTACATATAAACTTACACAATTTTGTTTTGATTATTAGAAGCCCCCTTTACCCACACTATAATATTATAAGTGTTGATTCAAATAAAATTTTATGAGTTACTATTTAAATTGATATCTATAACAAAATACCCAATGAAATAAAAAATATATAACAAATATGAAAGACTATTTGAAATTACAAGTTCCTAAAATGCTAGTCTTTATCCAGTTTCTGATCAAAAATTTAGAATCAAAATCCACTAACTATATCAACACAAATATGGAAAAGTCTGATTTAATTGAAACAGATACCAAATCATAGAAATAAACAAACCCTAACCTATAAATAAAAGTCAACTCTATGATCCAAAAAAAAAGTCTAACTTAGAAATATAATTATAACATTTGATTTTAGGCTCTAAGTAAAAGTATTTTTGTGCTATATAAATTTTAACTTTGCTTTGTTTTCAAATAGATATAACATTTTTTTAAATATATTGTGCCTAGACTGTATATTTTGCTATATTCAGACTGATTTATTTAACTTTGCTTTATTTTTATTTTTACATATGTTACCTAAAAATTAAAAAATTATAATTAAAATATCCACAAAATATTTTACATTCAGAATACTTAAAATAATTTCTGCAAAGCAGTTTTTAAATTTTCCTATCATTGTTCCTCAATTGTGTTCCCTAAAAGTTTATTTTAGAAAGATCACCCTATATATATTTATGATAATATAGTGTAAATTTTATCCAAATTTGACCTTCTACCAAAATTGGTTGCCATTTGAATGAATTTACTTTGCATTTTGTGAAAAACCTTTTTCAGGTTTCTGGATAATTCTAATATCCTTCATAAATGGTTGATAATCAAATCTTTTGGTCTTAATTTTCAATTCAAATGCCCACAAGAATTCTTTTTTTAATTTATCAATCTTTTAAATTGATATTTATAAAGAACAAAAGCTAGTATGATTATTATTATTATTATTATTATTATTATTATTATTAGTTATCTGCATGTTTCATATTTGTTTCTTATTTTTTGCACATTTGCATGTTATTATTGAAATACTACATGAAATGTTGTTACTTACTTATTGATTATGAGAATAATTCCTTAGAGGATTAGGAAAGGTTTCAATACTCTTAAGGTCTATTTCTTGTTCAGTTCCTGTTCTTTTCTATGGGCCTCAAAAGTCAGTCAAATTCTAAATGCTTTACAAGAAAACTGCATTTTTCAATATTTATATTATCAGTTGAGTTTTAGAAAATACACATCATTATGCCATAATATACAAACTATTTTCATTATTTATATATATATATATATACATAGGTGTATGTTATGACTGCGACCCTGGGTTTCTGCACGCCGATGTGCAGAAACCC
>JAYKTE010010142.1:0-25514 GCA_036873565.1 Xipholeptos notoides
TCATCATCCTCATCATCATGCAGTTCGTCAGTCTTGATGATGACTAGTCAGGGCCTTGGTGTTTTATCCTTGGCTTCTAACTTATTTGCGCAGTTTTTTAGGTGTAGTATCCGCTGCGCTTGCGTATCAGATAGACACCCTCTGAACCTCTAACCCCCATGCCCAGTGGAGCGAAATCCGGGATGACTGGCAGCAGCTGAGGCTGCAGCTTCTGGCCAAAAGTAATCTTAGTGAAGTAGACGGCTGCTCTATCATGAATAATAATAATAACTATGATGATGCATTTAAAAATTGTGGGATTATCGTGTTGTTTCGGGATTTTAAAATTTAAGAAATGTTGATTGTTTTTTTATGAAAATAAACTCCACATCTGCCACAAAAACTAACACCACAAAATAAAGCAACAGAAAAAGTTGTTTACTGTACCATACTCTCCTATTGTTGATGATTTTAAATATTAAATAAAATAAGTCTTTGAAAATGTAATCTTTCTTAAACATTAATTTCAACTTCTTCAAGGCGATATTTTTCTATTCTTTATTATTTCAATCAAAACATAGCATTTAATCGATTTTTTAAGCTTATAAAAATATCTTAATCGAAACATAGCCTTTAACCGATTTTTTCAAGCTTATGAAAATATTACAATCAAAACATATTAAATAAAATTTCAATCAAAACATCACATTTAACAGATTATTTTTTAAGCTTATGAAAAGAAATATGTCCATTTCCTTCCTTGTGCATTTGGTGATGATGATAATTGTTCCCAAATCCATTTTCTTACCTGTTCCCAATTTTTTAAAGAAGGGATGATTTTAAAAGGTTTCGGAAGTTTTCCACTTCTGTAAATGGACAGGATATTTCGGACATTTTTATACATTTCAACAACCCTTTCATCAAGGTCCTTTACTTGCACACCATCATTATCTGAAAGAAAAGCAATAAATAAATGAAAAAATTCTTAAAAAAAAATCAAAAGAAAAATCAAAAATGTTTTAAAACTTACTGGAAATAGAATAATACAATTGCTTTTAACATAAAACTTAATATATTCATTTTGAAAAATTACACATTACTTATCTGTTGGGTCAAATACTTCATTTTGAAAAATCTTCAAAACTAAATTATTTGTATGTATTGATTTTATTAGCGGACTGTTATAATCTTTCTCTGGCCATGACCCTGGATATGAGTCTTGTAACTGTATCTCCAGTAATAACTACCTTCCATAGTTGTTCTATATCACACAAGTCCATAAATAAAATACATAGACATTGAAACTTATCTCAAATAATTCCAAATGAATATAACTAAGTTATTTATTGAATTTAATTGTGATTATGTGAAAAGGGAATTTTTTTTTTTTTAAATAGATATCATTTAAAATTTTTGGCCTTAATTTTTTAATAATTTTTTTTTTTTCCTGCTCTTCAGTTTTCTATTGATTAATATTAAAATGCCTAAGTTTCCCCTCACAAATAACATGAGTTACTATTGTCTTTACAAAAAATATAACCACAGCCTAGCACAAGTAATTCGGCAAGTATATATCTATAAAAGTGAAAAATGCATGTGTGCAGGTGATTTTTTTCCCTACCAAACTCCCCCGCCAATTTTTGTCTACAGTATTGGAATTTGTCATACAGGAAATTCAGCCTTCGGGAAATTTTTTTAATCAGTTTTCAGTCGGATAAATATTAATTCGGATATACTTTTTTCAATTTTAATAATTTACCATATTGTGGTTGTCAACAGATGCTGATAACTAGTATTTCACAGTCAACCAAACATTCCAATAAAAATCTGGCATTTGAACTTAAATTCTTTTAAAATTGAAAATATTTAAACAATTTTTTTAAAAGTATTAAAACTTTTTTTTTACGAATAGAGTTTCATTGAAAATAATGGTGAAATAATTTATTTAAACTTATTTTTTAAGCTTCTGGGCAATACTTCTAGTATATACAAAAAAGTGGAGTTGGGTGGAGTGGGATGATTTAAAGAAAAAGAAAAATAATTACCGGACATCATTGAATTTATTTCTGTTCTCTTTTCTGTTAGTTTTTCCATAATAATATCAGCGAGACAACGGTGAGCAGGGGGATTCTTTGACATGAACTGATCTAAAGCTTTTTCATCATCTTGGTTTAAATCCTAAAAATACAAGAAATTAAATATATCTTTCAGATGAAATTCATTAAATTCTTTTGGATTTTTTTTCTTAAATTATTTTTTCTTTAATGGAATTTGTTATATTTTTTTTTACAAAATAAAATATTCTTTTATAGAAAAACCTTTTTTTAATCAAAACTACAAAACTAGTAGATTTGAATTGCATTGGATGCCAAAAATTTCAATTAGAAATCCACTAAAGAATCTAACCTATTTGCATACTAAAATATAAACCAGATTCTATCAACAATTTTTTTCTGTTTTTCTGAACAAATAAATAGTGATGGATATGATCGATCAGATAGAAGCAAATAAAAGCTTGATTCAAAATTTGGCAGTTGATTACTAAACCATCTTCTCAAGTAACGCAACTCTTGCATGACTCAAGGGTTCACTTTTCACTTGCACTGTTCACCACTGCCATGCGTTTCATTTTCATAATCAAACAAACTGTACAATATATCATTCTTAAAATAAAATTAAATAATTCTAAAAGTAATAATCGGACTATTTTCCTCATCTATAATATTCTCTTTCTCACAATATTTCGGCCAAATCACCCTTTGGCCTTCTTCAGGTGTCCTAAATTGACTCATATTAGTATATTATAAGATTAGTTCTTTTAGAATTCATCATATCTCATTTCAAGGATTTAAAAAAAAAAAAGAATTAAATAAATTAAAAAAAAACATAAAACAAAAAGGGTTGGCTTTTATTATTTTTCTTTCCTCTAAAATAAATAAAATAAAATAATTCTTTGTATTGAAGATGGTAAACAGTGTAAAAAACAATGAAATGAAACTTTTTTTATTTTTAAACTTTTTAAATACGAAATTTAAGTTTTTCAAACAATAACTTTTTTCAATTTTTTTCAAAAAATAACATGCTTCACTTGCACTGTTCAACATGTGATAATTAGTTTACGCACAAGTGTGTTACTATTAAAATGTTTATTACTACCAATGAAACTTGATAAATACTTTTTATTTTATCAGAATGAAAGATAAAATTGCTGATTACATGATTCAAACCCTCAAAGAGATTAATTGGACCTTCACCAATTTCTTCCAAATTAGGACTCATATAAAATAACAGTTTTTTTATTTATTCTGTAAAAATTTTTGAAAGATCTGATTCAGGAAGCTATATACTGTTTGTTTACTTATGAAAATGAAACACAGTTGTAGTGAGCAAGTGAAAAGTGAACCCTTGAGCCATGCAAGAGTTGCATTACTTGATAAGATGGCTTAGTAAACAACCACCCAAAATTCTACAAAAACTTACTATCTTTACTTGCCCCCCCCCCCTGCATAAGTTTAAATAAAGAAAGAAAACAAAAACTTACTAAGCATTGCTCGGTATAACTCTCAGTATCTGATTTATCAGATTCTTCATCAGAATTCTGTTGGGCTTCCCTTGAAAGAACAGTCGTCTTCCTTAATAAAAAAATTTAATAACAAGAAATTAGGAAATAATAAATTAACAATTTTATAGAAAGAAATTTCAGTTAAAATGAATTATCTAACAGAAATAATCATGAATATTCAAGATGTAGAATTTAATATCATTTTAGACATCCAATAAAACCTTATATGTCTAAATATGCAATAATACTGGATACATGACCAAGTACCCGATAATACTTGTCTAGGTACCTGATAATACTTATTAAATCTCCACATACCTGATAATATTTATAATACAGAGCTCTACATTGCGAATGAATAACTCGCATTTGTGAGTGATATTTCCAAGTGTTGACTAAAAATAATGAAACACTTATCTTTTGGCGAAAGTTTTTTCACCAACAATCTTTCAAATATTGAATGAAAAATATCTTTTCAACCTAATGGGCAAAGTCAAATTATCTAAACAATAAAAGGTTTAATCGAATATAAAATAGAACAATATATTCTATCTTTTTAACAAGGTGGTTTAAAACAAGTCTAAAGATATTCAACAACTTTTTATGCAGAAGAAAAACTAGTTGAAAGTAAAATGGATTATATTTACACAATAACTAAGTTTCGAATTTTTGGTTTATTCATAATACAACATTAGATTGAGATAACATTAGATGGATTTGGTTAGTAACTTTACTATTTGGCTAGTAAATGAAAATATTTAGTTGTCAAAGGTCAAGTAAATTGAAATTTGTCCATAGAGCCCTGCATTACTATCTGATTAGGATAAGAAATCTTCCTAAATTCATTAACAAAAAAGTCTTTGATTTCTTCAAAAAACCTCAAGAATGAAAAAACCATTAAAATTACAAAAGCCTTAGAAAATCCTTAGAATTTTTGAATGACTAAGAATATTTGTAGAATGTACATTCTAATTTCCGAGATCATTCCAGAATTTGATGGAAGAAGAATAATATCTGGAAGATGACGATTAAAATGCTGAGACCATAACATTTTAAAGATCAATAATCTTAGTGTCTATCCTAACTATAAGTAAATGGAATAGAAACAACAAAAAAGCAAAATAAAAAAATGAACTGAAAACAAAAACCAACAAAAAAGGAAAAATAAAACAAAGAAAAAACAAAAAACACTCACTGGGTTTTTTTGACTTTGGAAAAACCATGTTCTTCTTCAAGTTCTTCTTGTTGAAGTCGAGCTTGTTGTAAAATATTTCGAGACAATTTCTCATCAACAAACTGAAAAGATTCAGAATTATTCTTTTATAAATTTCATTACAACTTACTTAAAGCAAAAAATCTAAGGGCCTTTCCAAAAAAAAAAGTTGAATAAAATCTTTCCAAAAAATAAATAAAAACGGACCAAGTCTTTTTTTTGCAACAATGTCAAAGAGGTGGGATTATCTATATATGAATACAATAAGGTGTGAGTTATTTTGTGTGTCACACTTAGCAACAAACTTATCTCCCTTTAACGTAACTCTTAAGATTTGGAAACTATTAAAAACGATCAAAACATTACTTAAAAATGATGAACATAAACACGCATTAAAACACACGAGCATCTAACTGAAAAGAAACGCTTGACGACAAAAACAAACAAATCTTCTGTTAAAAGAAGAAAAACAAAACCAACATAAAATTAAAAAATAAAACAAGATAAATCTAAAAACAATACGAGTCAATTTAAAACAGTTTACGATTTCAACTTGGTTTTTTTTTTTTATTCCAAATAGGAGCAAAATAATTACCATTGAAAATATTATTTTGTGCAATTTACACGGGTTCCACTAGTTAATAATTGTTGGAAAAAAATCATAAGTTAGTAATTAGATTATATAGAAATAGAGTTTTTTTCTTATGTAAAATTGATGAAGGGATGACATTTTTTTTTCATAACAAAACGATGAGGAGGATATGAACTTTATTAGGTTGTAATTTTTTTTCATAATCGATATATAAACATATTTTGGCAGTCTTGTCTTGTATCCTAGGCCGGACCAGTCTCAAATATGGTTACAAATTGGGGAGGGAATTTGTTTTCGCATGACACCGTAATCACACGTGTCATACTGTTTTTTCATTACGCTTCATTGCACACGATTGTTTTTGATTAATTTATTTATTTATTCAGTCTTTAATTTTCTTGGTTTTATTCTGTAAATAAATCATAATTTGTTTCGTTCGATTTATTCATATTGCAACCCAAAACATAAACAACCGGGGTCATGCGAAAACAAATTCCCTAATTTGTAACCATATTTGAGACTAGTCCGGCCAAGGATACAAGAGATTGCCTATATTTTGGGTCTATATACGGCAGTCTTGTATCCTAGGCCGGACCAGTCTGAAATAGGGTTACAAATTGGGGAGGGAATTTGTCTACTTCTTCATTTGAGACTCCCTGTTTTGGGGGAGGATAAACATTGAAGAAAAACAAAAATACATAATTTGGCCGGATTTTACGAAACTAATGTACCCCACTTTACTGCGTTACGAACTCACAATGCTAAACTATAAGATTATCAATAAAATTATTAGAAAGGAAAACTGTCTCTTGTTTAAACCAATCATGTTATTGTTAGAATAATATTTATAACTTACTTCATCGTCTGAATCTTTTCGCTTATTGAGTTTTTCTTTCTTCCTTCCAGTTGGACGAACACTGTTCTCCTCAAGGATTTGATTTGTTAAATCCATTCCTTTTGTTGAAGATTTGGATTTTTGGTTTTTGATCTTTCCCATTTTGAAGAGTATTTGTTGTTTTTATTTCGAAGCCTGTCAGTCTGAGCGACAAAAAAAAAGAAGCTTCCGTGAACGAAACAACACGTGGAAAAAGATAATAAAATGGAAACCGGAAGTCAAAAATGAATCAGAGGATTTAATTTTTATTTGATTCTCATTGGTCGAATAAATAAAAGTAAATCAAGAAAAATTATTTTTTGGAATCTTTGAGATGAGTTATGATTAATTCTACAAGTATTATTCGCACTATTGTCCTCATTGTTATTATTTTCTGTCTGGCTAAATTTAAAAAAAGATAGATCTAAAAACGATGATGACCGAAGGGAAGGGTAAAAATCGGTTGAAACGTAGTGAGACAAAAAATAATGGAAAGGAGATAGTCCAAATAATACTTGCAGAATAAAATTTAGTTATTTGTTGATTAAAAAAAAGATAGTTTATTCTTATTTCTTCTTCTGTGAGTTTATATTCTTAAACGTTTACTGGCGGGGATAGTTTTAAAGATGACACCGTTACATCATCTACCACGTGATTAAAATATCAATTGATTGCATGCATGACGAGTTTGAATTGCTTGCACGAGTTACAATTACAAAAGTTAGGGTTAGGGTTGAAATATGAAACTATTTATTCAATAATATTGACATTTTAACGGTAACCTAAATCAACTACCAGATATAAATGAATAGATCCAGACCCAAATCAAATACCTGATATAATTGAATAGACCCAGCCCTAAATCAAATACCAGATAGAAATGAATAGACCCAACAGCCCCAAATCAAATACGAGATATAATTGAATAGACACTACCCCAAATCAAATACCAGATAGAAATTAATAGACCTAACTCCAAATCAAATACCAGATAGAAATTAATAGAACCAATACCAAATCAAATACCAAATATAATTGAATACCAAATATATAAGTCTAAAAACTGCTTGTTCTACACTTTTTAAATAATGTACAAAAATTGGAAGAAGATTTAGCATTAATTACTTTTAATGGGGTTCGATAGACTATTAAAGAAAGAAATTAAATCCTTATTACTTTTACTTGTCTAATAATTAATTTACTAAAAAACATCATGGCTGATTTAATATAATTAGACTGGCCTATTGTTTAGGAAAGTAGGCTTAACATGTTATTATAAATTATTAGAGTCTTCCAAAATTATGAACTCCTAATTGTTTTTTAAAAAGTGCTTGTACGACATGTTCTTTCTGTTTTTGTTTATTGATTATAATTGTGCAGTTGGCCTAGTTCTCTGTAACTATTATTATTGAAGTAGATGTAGTCGGACTTGGAATCGTAAAACGCAAGTTCGAACTCCAGTCCTGTGTATGCTCACATTTGGACTAATACTCTTGGAAAAGGTGTGAATCACCACATTCCTTCCAGCTATGGGTTAAATAGTACTGTGTTATTCAGAAACCTATGTGTGGACAAAAAAAAAGGTTTCTCAAAAATGATCGTTTTCGGCATTAAATGACCTAAAAAGGTTAATATGCCGTAAAAACAAACATTTTTTTTTTCATTAGAACATTTTTTCAGTATCTTTTTTGCTATTTGATAGCCACAACTTATGTCAGTGGCATAGTTAGAGTAAACGTCACCAGGATGGTCCGATCAAATGTCAACTCCCACTGACCACCACATCACCCTATGCTGAATGCAACACTTTTGAAATAAATCGGGAAACCCTATAAAACCCCATTAATAAACTGGTGGGGCAAAATCCCCTATCATACCCTTCATGCGCTTTGATTATTGGAGGTGTGGGGTAACTCAGGAGAGCTATTGGTTACCACATGTCAAATCAAGAATAACCTAGACAAAATCTTATAAAACTAAACTAGATTTCTCTAACTGATGAAAGCCCTCTCATGGCACCATGTGATTACATAATAATATATGATAAATAAATCCTATTTTAAGACTATTTTTGCACCTTGGCCAGGCTGAAAAATTTTGTTGGGGTGACATTGTCACCCCTCCTTTGCTGTCATCCAAAGCGAACAACCCCCTCAACCCTCCGCTACACCACTGACTTATATAAAGAAGTCTTATGAAAAAGAATTTAAATTTTTTTCCAATATTTTATTTTCAGTCTTTCCTTGTTTTCTAACAAGATTCTTTGTTCCAGGGTCCAGTATCTTTATATATTCTCCCAGTTTCTGTTCGAACGTTTTTGGTCTTCTTCGACCACCACAACTATGGAAAATGAGGAAAACAGTATGCAAATAAATTAATAAATAGATTAAGAAGTCTCATTTCAAAGAATTCCCAAATAAATACAACTATGAATGATGAGGACAACAATCTGCAAATAAATTAATACATAGATTAAGAGGCCTTATCTCAAAGAATTCCCATATAAATACAATCTTAAACATGGCAAAAAAAATGATTCTGTTTTGTTACATTAGTGTTCAAGGGGGATAACTCTTCAACTAACTAATTAAAATCAAAAGTTAACTAGATTTATTTAAGTTTCGATTTAAAACAAATTATAAAAAAAAGAATTTAAACATTTCTTTGACTTACCCATCACATAATTATTCTTTTGCATTTTTTCAAAGTTCTATTAGTTTTTCAAAAAAAGTTGATTTCAAATATTGAACAAAAAACTTTTTTTGTTGTCTATTAGAGTTGAAAAATTTAGGGCACAAAGGTAAGAAGGTGGATATTTGTTTATTTGTGCTTTAGCTTTACGGTATATCAATCTTTTCAGGTTATTTAATACCGAGAATAATCATTTTTTTTATAAATGTTCTTTTTGTCCAACTGCTATTTTTTAATAACACAATGTGCACTATTTAACCCATAGTTGGAGGGAAAATAGGGATTCATACCTTTCCCAAGGGTATTAGTCCAAATGTGAACGTTCACAGGCTGACTAGGATTTGAACTCGTGTATTATTATTCCGAAGTCCAACTGTCTATGCGAAGGTGGAGCATTGAAGCAGTGGTAAAAGCTTGGACTCAGGACTTGTATTATACAAGTTCAAATCCCATCAAAATCATTTCCTTCACTTTCAGCTGCCTTGGACAGATGAGGCTCATTAACTTGGAGCAGTAACTTATCTAGGTGTAAGAATAATACTGATTCAAAAAACCTGGGTAGATGAGGCCCATCAACTCAATCAGAGTAACTCATGTAGGTGAAGTGCAACACTGATTGCAAAATGCCTGGAAATATGATGAGCAAGTAAAACTGGACTGGTGCATAGCCTAGTTTTGTGTTTGACCAAGTATATATCTTATTTAGTAAATTTCATCCAATTCACTTGAACATAAACCTGAAGAATTAGATATTTGTTAAAAGTAAATTATAACTATTTTGCTGCTGAATAGCTGGATTGTTTAATATGTTGGTTTAATTTGATTAAATAAGAGACAATATTACAAGGGTTAAAGTTAGAATAATCATCTAATACCAAGCATAAACTAATTATGCCATAATTGTTCTATTATAATCATAGCATTGTTAATTACATTCAAACAGGAATAAAGACTAAAATATTACAGGTAAATTTTATCTTGAGAAATGACTATGAAAATATAATTTTGCTTTATGTATCTTTCCTTTGGGTTAAAATTTTTTGGATCAAATTATAAAAAAATTACAATAAAAAAAATCTGTTTAAAGAACTTCTAATCTACAATTGTGTTTTTTTGGAATTGTTTGAGATGAGGCTATTTTCAGACAATGCTCACCTGGAACCGTAGAGACTAAATGCCTATATCCACTGTGCCACAGGGTCTGAAGAGCAATCAAGAATACAGTTTCAATTCCTACCTAAGTAGGCCAGAGGCTTAGTTGGCCAAAAAACAAGTATCAAACGCAGTAAATTACTGGGGATACGCTTACAAGACTCAGCATCCCTAACTGGTGTTGTTGCGGTTAATCACCCGAAGAAGACTAGGGGATAAGTTGTCTGAAACATAGTGAAATAACAACTATAAAGATGAAGTCTGCAAGAAATCAATACTATATACTAATTCTAATTTCTAACCCAAGACTTTAAAAAAGCATACAGAATTTTCTTTTAAGGAATGCAAAACTTCTTTAGTTATTTGAATACTTTTATTGATTTAATCATTTTAAAGGAATAATTTCAATTTTATATTTTGAAAGAAAGTAAAGAACATATTTTGATTTCAAGAACCCCCCCCCAGAATAAATATGACCATTTTTTTCTTATACTTTAACTTCAAATTCCACATTTCAAATAAATGTGAGAATAGTTTGCATTAAAAAAGCAAACAAAAAAGAAATACAGCATTGCATTTAATTATTTTGCATATGAAGTTTATCAATCTGAATAAACACCCGCTGTTCTTTGTCAATGAAAGTTAAGAAGTGGCAAGTAGTGGGTAGATCCACAGAAAGCTTTTCAATTTATTTATATTAATGAATATTTAATATCAAACCTATCAAACTGAAAAAAAGGGATATTTTTTTATATATATTTGTAAAGAGAACAGTAAGTTTATTTAAAATTTAAAATTAATGTTTATTTTTAGCTTAATTTAGAATTGATAAATTGATTAGATTGTTTTAATCCAATGTCACCCAAAAACACACACATATCAAGATATATGTAAATCAATTTAAAAATCAATTCAATAGTAATTATTGATTGTGTGAATATAATTTTAAATATTACATTTTAAATAAGATTTATGCAACCAAAAATTACTATTAAATTGATTTTTTTATTGTAAAAATATTGAGATTTTTCAGGAAATTGATTGAACCAGTAACACTGACTGATATTGCAGATAGTTTGATTCTTTTGTGCTCTTAAAAAATTAACGTTTTATAAGCACTTTGAAAATTAACATTTATAGGAAAAATTGGATATATTTCTGTGGAGATAAAAATCTTGATCACCTTAAAAATTTAACTTTTAATTTAAGCATTGATTTAGCGAAAAAAAAATCTCACAGCCATTCTATCTTTAAATTGTTAAAAATATATTTATAAGAATTATCATCTGTTCATGGCTGGAAATAATTATATGTTTTATTTATATATATATTTTTGTAAAGATTTGTTGAAATATATAATAATTGTGGAAGTGAAACTGAACTTCCCGGGCCATCTATCATGTGATCTGACATGTTTTATTTTGCAGCCCTTGCTTCAGCACATGGTACCCATCATGCATTGCGTACGCTAAATGTCGTTCGCCATGTTGTGAATTGGTTGTTTTACAACGTTATCTTTATCCAATGTCATCACGGTTTGTATTTTTGATGAATTGTTTATATCTAGATTTTATTCGGAAAGCAAAGTCACAATTTAAGTGTTCTTAATTTTTATTTTGTATGATTAACTCAGTGAAAGCGGATTACGGTTTAATTTCTGACTAGCGAGGAGAAAAAAAAGGCTTATGTATCTGTCCCGCCATGTTGTTATTTGTTGCTCTTCTTCCTAAGACAAGAGACCAGTTATTTGCATTCGCTGCTAGGAACGACGACGTTTCCGCCGGTTTTATTTCTATGGTTCTCTGAAGGAGTGTCGGCTGTCTCTTTTCTAGACTAGAAATTCTTATAATGTACGCTCGATGCCTGTTCTAAGGATGTCAGAAGTTGCCTGGGACACCAATCATCGGGGAATGTTGACAAACGGAGGAGGCGGCGGTCACGGTGGACAAGATATGGCGGGGATGCGACAACATGCAGTTGCTACTCGCTCTCAAGACGATGCTAGGGTCGGCTATTTCTTTCAAAGACCACAAACCGATGCCGAACTGGCCAATTACGGCAATAAAAGATGGGCCCCTGGCGACGACAGTATTATTGAGCAGGTGAGTAAGTCGCTTTTTTTTTTTTTTTGGTTCATGTTGGTTCGACTCTCCCTCTCGACCGTTTTAAGTTTTCTTACACTTTTTATTTTTGGTCAATAAATAATTAACAAATTGACCGACGTTTCTGGTTTCCCTTTCTAATTAATAATTTAAGTTATTACTCCTTGCTTTGTGTTAAAAAACAACAACAAAGATTGAAATATTGGTTGATAAAGATTGAAAGAGTAGTCTGAGTCAATAAGTTATTTATAAAACTAAACTTATAAATTTACAAAGGTTTCGGAATTTTTCTTTTTAATTAATAATTCATTACTTATTGCATTGGGTTAAAAAAAGATTAGTCAATAAATAACTAAAACATTAACCGAGGTTTCTAATTTCTCTTTTTAATTAATTTATTGCTTTGTGTTAAAAAAAGAATGAAATATTGGTCATTAAAGATGGAAAGCTTAGTCAATAAATAACTAAAAAATTGACTCCGGTTTCTGATAAATTATTTATTACTTATTGCTTTGTGTTAAAAAATGAAGCTAATTTCGTTTTTTATTTGCCTATTTTTTCTAGTATTTCTTGTAAATTTCGTGCAATGTTTCTGTTTTTAGGGTCGTGGGATTGCAGTTCAGGACTTAGAAAGGGAATTCCATGCTCTCAGCCTTGGTCAAAGAGAGGTAGCAGCTATTTATTTATCTTCATTTATTTAGGATTAAGACTTTATTTTATTGATAATCAACGACCATAGGGGCATTATTAGATCTTATTTGAGGGTTTCTTTTCTTGAAAATTAGCATTTTCCCCCGATTTCAAATGATTCTTTTTTTTTCTTGTTGAAATGGATTGATTTTTGTGAGTGTGGCTATTTGAAACAAAGGTTATAAAAAGAAGAAAAGAGGAAGAAAGAAAGAGTATGACTAGCAGGAAATGAACCCACTTGTTCTTTCTTTTTTTTCTCTCGGTTTCCTTCTCTTTATTTACTACTCTCACCCTTCCCTTCCTGCCTCCCTCCTACTCTGTCTCAGTGTCTTCCTCCTCCTCCTTCCTCTCCCATTTTCTTTCTTTGTTGTTTTCAACAACTCTTGCTTTCAATTCAATTTTAATTAGTAAATATATATTTATATAGAAATATATTTACTAACATAGATATATGTATCTAATAGATATCTAAAAGTTAATGGCCATTTGATTTTTCTTTCTGTATTTTATTTAACGTTTTCAGCATTAGATTATTTTACTAAGACTTCTATATTTTTGGATCGGTTTGTTTAAAAAAAAAAAATGTTCCATAAAATTGAAGCTGCATAATTTATCACGTTCCTTCGTCTCGTGTATAATATGTATATATATATATATGTATTAAAAAGTACCTATTGGAAACAAGACACTGTTCTACTTATTTTCTTTATTTTTTCTAATAAGTCTTAACACTAGGAGGTCTGATTTTTTTTTTTTAAAGTATGTCTCCTTTTAAATCAAACTTTTGTGCAAATGAAAAAGAGGCTGCTTATTTATACGTATTTCTAATAAATATCTTTTAAAATGGCTATTTTACTATTTCTATTTTGTTCTAGTTTTTGTTATTCTTTATGAAAAAGAATAAAAATTATAATCTAAGAAATGAAGTGTGTGTCTGCAGGCAGCAGCAATTCATTTTGTTTAGTTTTGCTACTGCTACTATTATTTCTTGAAATCCTCCTAAAAAAGATGAGCATTTGTTTTTCCTCATTCATTTACTACGAATAAATACTTTATGGTTAATATATATGACACGTGTTAGTTAATTATAATGATAATACTTCTTTTTTTTCCCCCACAATAATAATGTTGAATGCTTGTTTAAACCTGAAAAATATTTATTTTTATGCATTGCATCCATTCCACCAGTTCAGTCAGTCCATCAACCGTAATGGTAGAAGAAATTCTTGTCCATCTAAATCTATTTTTCTCACTGAAAGTAGTTTTGGTTTGCACACTCACTCACATTCTGCCCCCCCCCTCCACTCGCACGCACATTGTGTTTGTTCTGTCGGGGTCAGCAACTAACTCTCTCCCCTCTCTCTGTGCTCTAGTTAATTAAAATAATGCTAATAATCTTCTTATTAGAAAATAAATATTAAACATTCAAGAACAAGATGATGATTAATTCCTCTATTTCTAGTTTGTTTATTTAACTAAAATTTGTTTTTGCTGGTTGTTATCACCAATCAGATTTGTATTTTTAGCAATTTAATTCTATTCTCAAAGTTGATTTATTTCTAAGGAATGAAATAAGAAAAAGACCTTTATTTTTTCTCCATTGAAATAAATCAATTGCCATATGTTAACAATCAGTAAATCTTGTTTTTGTTTAAAAGTGAAATAAATAATTTCCCCATTTACATTATTTGAAAAAAGCCCTAAAAATAAAGAAACTCGAAATTTTGTTGGTTTTGTAAATTTTTAGAAATTATACAAACTTCTAAACCTTAATATTTTGAGTTTAAAAACAAATACTACTTTTCATACCTCCCCCCCAAAAAAAAATCAAATCAAAAACCAAAAAAAAAAAATCAAATCAAAAACCAAAAAAAAAAGATAATGTTTCCATTTTTTGTACTTAGTAAATATGATTTTAAGGAAAATACAAAACCCAGAAAAATTAAAAACTGAATTTTAGAAGATTCATTTTTCTTTTTTGCTTAAGATAATTGCATGAAAAGGAAGTCAGTTTCTTAAATTTTCTAAAAATAAATCCTTTGAAAGAATCTGCATTCTTTCTGTCTAAAAAGAAGTTAAGGGTAGACAAACAAATTAGATTTTCCATCTTTCTTTCTTTTCAATGGAATTATTGGAATAATAATAATTTTTATTCATATTCAATATATCAAGATTCTCTCTTTACAAAAATTTAAACAAGTTGGAAAAATAAAGGATGCTGGATTGGCATTGAATGGGTGAGGGGGTTGATGTGCTGTAAAACTAATCAATCCATCATGGTAAACAACTTTGAAAGCAATTAGAAGTATGAAGGCAAACAATTCTGATATTCCCTATAAACTGGTTTTTCAAGATCAAATGGGTTTAAAAAAAATGTTTGGCCTTAAATGACCATTTAGAGGTTGATAGGCAAACAATCAATCAAAAATTAACTTTTTCCAGAACATCTCTTAAACTCTTTGATTTCATTATTTTTTGGTTAATAGGTATTAAAAAGGCAAATAATAGAATATAGAAGGTATTTATCTTATTACTGCTGTTAAATAATTTAACAGATTCATAGTGGGGAAGTCGACTTGGCCTAGTGGATTAGCAGTCGGACTTCGGAATCATAGTATGTAATTTCAAATCCCAGTCGTTCTGTTTGCATTCATATTTGGACTAATAGTCTTGGGAAAGGTATGAATCCTCACATTCCCTCCAGCTATGGGTTAGTGCATATTGTGTTATTAAAAAAACTATGGGCAAAAAAGAACGTTTATCAAAAAAAAGATTTGTTTTCAGCATTAAATGGCCTTAAAAGGTTGATATGCCTTAAAACACAAACAGATTCATAGTAAAAGGTTTCTGTATGCATGTGGTGTTATCCATCATGAAGATGCTTAAGATGCTATGTATATTGGTAAACCAATCATAAATATTTCCAGTAAATTATTATTCATTGAAAAACGAGATGGAAAGGAAATAAGTTAATGCTACCAAACTTTTCTTTCCCAAAGAGGACAACTGGACTGGACTTGACTGCCACTTATCTCTCCTCTCTTAGAATTAATTAGTTGTTTGTTGTAGAAGCCAGATTTAAAATTATTTTTAATGATAAAAGTTCTGAGTTTTATCGCCATAAGTTCAAACTGGGCGTTCTCAAACTTTTTTATCCATGGACTCTTTTCCCTTTTTTTCTTGGTGGAGCCCCACATAACTATTGGTCATAGAACAATATTTTTTGCTAATATAAATTTTGGGCTTTTAATAAACAAAGAAATAGTAATTAGATAGTATTAAGCTTTATTTTCATATGAAAACCAATTTAATGCAAATGAAGTATTCTACAACAATTATAATAATGATAATTAATAATAATAATCAAAATCATACTGATGATTCCTTACCAAATCTTGTATTACAATATTACAGGGTTTTCGTGTAAAACCAAGATTACAGTAGAAATGAAATTTTTCATAAAAAAAAATCATAAGTTGGTTTATTTCATAGACTACAAAGATATTATTGTGGACCTCTAATTTGTTATATTTTGCGTGTGGACCCCCCCCCCCCCCCGAAATATTCCATGAATTTTCCAACTCAACACAATTAGTATTGATTTTATTAAAAATAAAAAAAAATAATTTTAGCCAAAATAGATTTTAATAGCTTAACAACAAAGTCATAAGAAATGACTCTTTAAGAAAAAAAAATCTTTCTTTTTCAAGTGACCAGTACTTTATATGTTATGTATATTACATTTTTAGTAAATTTTTCTTTTTTTAGACTGATGGCTTTTTTGTTTCTATCCTGAAAATTTTTAAATATATCCCCCAACCCCCGCAAACTTGTTTGTCATTAAATGTTAATTTGTGTGGTTTGAAATTGTTTTGATTCAGTTTGAATGAAAACCAATCTAAAATGGAAGGGAATCCAATTGGCCTTGATTTTAGTAAAAGCAATTTTGAAAATTATTATTAATGTCTACTAGTCAATTATAATAAAACTCTAATTTCTTTGATTGATTAAAACATGGTTTGAATACTTTAGTTTGATTGATCAAAATGAATGCACTGAACTTTGAATGCAGTAATTGTTATGACAGAAATATTTTAAATCAATTTTGTGTCTAAAATCCTTGATATGAATTAATATGTGGCAACAAGAATGGGACTGTGGTAAAAGCTTGGACTCTGGAATTGTGTTACACAAGTTCAGATCCCAGTAAAAACCATAAACATTCAGCTGTCTTGGGCAGATGACTTAACTCGGGAGAGTAACTTGTCTCGGTGTAAGGATAACTCTGAATCCACAAAACCTGAGTGGATGAGACTCGTCAACTCAATGTGAGTAACTCATCTAGGTGAAGAGCAACATTAATTACAGAAGCCCAGGGATATAATGAGCATGTAAAAACTGGTCTTGTGCCTAACTTGTTTGTGCTCGATCAAGTAGATTTATACTATTGTCTCCTCTCTCAAATAGGGTTTATAATTTATATCCAACACCAATCCTTCTATAGTTCAGATAGAAGTACTGGTGTTTAAAAGTTGGGCCAACTCTAACAGGATTCTAAGCTACAAAGGATATCCAGAAAACCACTTTAGTTTGTGGTGAAAAACAGGATTATTTTGACATCTGTTAGAACTCTAGGTGTAATTTCATTCTCATGCATAGAGAACAATTTTTTTAAACTCTTTAATTATTACTTCAAAGCTATTAGAATCCTTTTATTTTACATTAATGCTTATTAAGAAGAATAAACTGTTTGTGTGCTGTGTTAAAGTTCCCTAAATAGTTCCAACTAAAGAATGTCTTTTTTTTTTAAATTTCTGGTTTTATTGAAAAGAAACTTTTTATGAAGAAAATATTTATTTTTGAACTTAGGTTGTAATCCTACCAGTGTGATGCTTCCTTGAAAAAAATCTCAACATTAGGAATTGAAAGAATTAAAAATTCCATTCAAATCAGATATTTCCCAATTGCTTTTTTCATAATAATGATTTTATTAGCGGACTGTTGTTTTCATCTTTAAAGGTGTTATTGCTCTACGTTTCGGCCAACTCATCCTCTGGCCGTCCTCAGGTAGGTTTTAAGTGAAGAAAACAAAATTCAAATGAATAGACATTTTAAATAGAGAAAAATGGGAACCAAATGAAAAATAAACTTTGAGATTACCAGTATTTAAAATCTGAAAAAGAAAATTGCTAAAAATGATTTAATGTTATAAAATTATTGAAAATATACAGGGCTCTACTGACATATTTACCTTTAGTGGACCTTTGACAATTAAATTAAACATTTTCATTTACTAACCAAATAGAAAAGTTACTAGCCAAGCCCATTAAATGTTATTTCTCTCTAATGTTATGAATAAACTAATAATTTGAAACTTAGTTACTGTTTAAGAAAGAAAAATCCATTTTACTTAGAACTACTTTTTCTTCTGTATAAAAAATTTGTTGAATTTCTTTAAACAGCCTTCTTAAAAAATCGGAGTCTATTATTCTATCTAACCTTTTATTGTTTAAATAGTTTGACTTTGCTCGGTTAATTAAAAAATAAATAAAGGGTGAAAATGTCTTTTCAACCTTTATTTATTTTTTAATTAACCGAGCAGTATTTAGAAGATTGTTGATAAAAATAAGTCACCAAATGATGTTTTGATTATTTTTAGTCACCACTTGGAAAAATCACTCGCAATGTAGTAAATAAATCATATATATATAATTTTCCTAGTATCAAGGAGGTTTGTATCTGTGTGCATTTAACAATTTGTTTAGCTTTTTGGAATAACTTTCATTTCTCAGAATAAATCTAGACTTCAAAACTTATCATAACCTTGCAATGATGTTGTATTGAAAAGAAAAACCACTCTATTGGAAAACAGCTTTAAAATTTAAACTAAAAGCTACTCTGGTTCCAGTTCAAACCAAACCTATTCTAGAGAGAGCTTTACTTGTGGCACTACATTTTTTTAAAAATTTTCTAAAATTAAAACTTCAAAAATGTATAAAACTAATTTTTATGGCTGATTCTATCTATTGATATATTTGATCTATTTAATCTTTTGGAAAGCTGTCATTTTTTTTTGATAATTAAAATTTTAAAATTAATTAATCAGATATGTCATGTTTCCTTTTTTTTTACTGATAATTGTTACTAGTGTTGGGACAATTCCTATATTCTTTCTGATTCCAGGAAAATTTTGATTAACGATTAACTTAAAAATTCAAGAGAATTGTAATGAAAGAATCGTAAATCTAAGGTACTTATTTAACGATGCGATTCTGACCTCACCCCCAAATACATGATTAACGATTCCGATTCCAAGGAATCGTCCCATCACTAATTGTTACCAATTTTTCGAATAAAACTGAAACTTTGTCTCAATAGATTCGTTAACTTTTAAAACCAAAATATTATTTCTCATCTAGAAAACATGGAATCTGTGCAAGACACTTGTAGAAATGATTAGTGTGTCAATTAAGATATCAGATTGAGAAATATATATAAAAACGTTTAAAAAATCTTGGGATTAAGAAACTTTAACCTTTAAAGTTATTGAAAGGAGAGGTAATTAAAAAAAATAAAATAAAATAACAGGTTGGTTAAATAAAATTGCCCGAAACTTTTAGTATTTTATATATTTATGTGGACTACTATAGTCTACATTCTGATTTTTTTTTTGTCAAACATACAATGTTTTGGCTGAATAATCCTTTGACCTTCATGTAATAAAGCTTTTCTGATTTGCATCCATAATTGGACCACTATGGATTAAATAGTACATATTGTGTTGACAAAAAAGAATGTTCAACAAAAAAAGATTTGTTCTCAGCATTAGATGGCCTAAAATGCTTGATATACTGTTTAAAAAAACAAAAAATACACTTTTCTGTCCATAGTGAGGGGTGCACGCTGTGCTATCAATCATTTAACATTTGTTGGATAAATTTCTAAATTTTTTCTCATATAATTTTTAAGACTTAGAGATATATAAAAGAGTGAAAATTTCAACTTGGTCAATACTTAGAAATTAGTTTTAGTTTTCAGACTATTATCCTCTTCTTTTTTTTTGGAAGCCTTTATTTTAGAATTAAGGCCCAACCTTCATCGAACATTAAATCAAAACCTTTTATAGAGACCATAGCTGCTACTTATATTCATTCTACTAGAAGTCTTGAAACTATATCAATTATTTTAATTTAAAAAAAATTACCAGAATTCAACTGAGGAACTTCTGAATATTTTTATTTAAGAGTATTAAGCTAAAGTGTGAGATCATGGAGGGATTCTTGAATTAAGTTCAATACAACTTTGATTTATGAATTAAACTAAACTCAAATCTTACAGAAAAAAATATATAGTCCATTTGCTTAGTTCTAATAGCCAAACTATTTTTTTTTATATTTGTTGTAATCTTTTTGGTCTAAAATGTTCTTTTCTGGTGCTAAAAACAGCCAGGATATTTGGAGAATTGATAGTTTGTTTAGCTCTATTTCCTTAGTTTCTATGCCATATATCATTAGAATTTATTGATTGCACAACACTGTGCTCACTATTAAGTTTCAAGCAGCTCTTGTGGATTAATATCATCTATCACTAGTTACTATCATAATCTTCTGAAAGATTGAAATCTAAAATTAGAATAATTTTAATATATAAAAAAAATATAGGGTGTGCATTTTAGTATACAGCATTAACCTTTTCAAATCAGACTTTGTTTCGGAATTAATGGCAAATATCCTTGCATGAAAATATTTTTTTGTTGATTTAATATTTGGTACTGAATTGAAAATATACAATGGCCTACTGTTTAAAACCTCATGTTAGATTCGTTTGAAACTTAATGATCTCTTAGAGTTGCAGGGCTCTACATTGCGAGTGAATCACTTGCATTTGCGAGTTACTTTTCGAAGTGGTGACTAAAAATAATGAAACACTTATCTTTTGGCGACTGTTATTTCACTTACAATCTTTCAAGTACTGAGTGAAAAAAGTGTCTTTTCAACCTTTTGTAATATAAAACGAACAAATTGAAATTATTTAAATGAAACGTTTAATAGAAAAAGTAGAACAATGTACTCTATACCAATAATATTGGTTTATTCATAGGATTAGAGTGAACATTTTATGGGTTTGGCTAGTAAATGAAAATATTTAGTTGTCAAAGGTCAACTAAAGGTAAATTTGTCTGTAGAGTCCGGAGTTGAATTTATTAATATGTTGAAACTTATAAAAGATGGTATAAGTAACTATTAAAATTAAAAACTGAAATAATTGTTAATAAATATTAAATGTTTTTTAACTTTTTTTCCTTAAACCAGGGATTGTTTTAAAACTTTGGTGTTTATTTTACTTGTTTGTTGAATTGTTTATGTAAAATCCATAATATAAAACTTTGTATACACTGAAATTGCTAATGTATGAAAATTGTTTGGTAGGTGATGAGGTACCCACAGGCAGATGCTGGTCCCATGCCAGGAGCTCCATATTTGACACAAGGAAGGGTTTCTAAGGTAATTATATTCCATATTTTTTTCCAGTCTTAGTTTGTTTAATCAATTGTTTAAGAAAAAATTAAAATTGAAAAGCTCTATTAAATCTTGAATGAATGTTTGCTATTTTATTTTTAAAAATCTAAATTTAATATAATCTAAAACCACTTTTTATTCAAATGGAAAACTTTAAAAGACTTGATAGATTTCCTGTTACAAAAGTCTGTTTTAATCTTTAATGCTGAATCATAAGGACTAAATGTTAGATTTTCTTTATTTTTTATATAAAATGAAATATTTTCAAATATTTGCATCATTAGAAAATAGATAAAATAAAACCAAATTTATGCACTTTTTGTGTAGGTTGATTTACTTTGAGATTGGCAGAAAGTTTTTGTATTCTTTATCTGCACCATCAACAACATTCTGTTACTGTTGTATTCCTTTAAGACTGCTTATATAATTCTCATTAAAGATCATTAGCCATAGACTCCTTGTAGATATTTCTTGGCTAAATTTTCATAATCTTTCAAGAAAATTGATTACTTTTTCTATCTCCTAAAAATGTATTTTTTGTGGCTAAAATGGATTTTTGTTGGTGCAGCCTTTCTTAATTAGGTATTGGTGAAATCCCGAAGTTACAACCCTTCCAATAAATTCTAAAAAGTATTTTTCTTTTTCATTTCTCTTTCTCGCTCCCTCTCTCTTTAAAGCAAATACATAAACATTTGTATTACTTATCTATTTTAGTTATAAAGTTTTAATATCACTCCAAATGTCACTATAAGTTGCTGACAAGGCTTTTTCTATTCTTCATCTTATCAATTTTTAAATTGTTCTAAATTATTGAACCATAAAATGGGGTTCTAAAAGTACTGTTCGGACTTTATTCCTCATCTATAATATTTTCCCTTTCACGATTAGTGCTTTTAGAATTAATCATACCCATTTCAAGGATTTCGAAAAATATCATTGAATGGGAATTGATTTTTTTTTTTTGTATTTAACCTCGAAATATACTAAGAATATATTTCTTTATTTCTTAGAAGAATCCATCTTTCTATTTGTAAATATAGCTTGCATTAAACCCAAAAAGATTTTTTAGTCACATGCTTTTCTTCTGATCTGGCAACATATATGTTGTGGACTGGAGCATTGTCTTGCGGGAAGAGGATGGATGCCTTTGCTGATCTTGATTTTGATGGCTTCTCTTTATTTCCTCAAAAGGGATGCATAATAGTATCCAATAATTGTGTTACCCTTTGCCAGCGAATCGGTCAACACTACTCCCATCCTGGTCCCAGAAGCCTTTGAGCATGACCATGACAGTGGAAAGCTGCACCCTTGCCTTCCTTAGAGGTGCTTCCATTGGATTGACTGGGCTTTCATCTGGATCAAAGCAATAAACCCAGGTTTCATCCTGTGTAATAATCAGTCTTTTGAAAATCTTTGACTCATTTTCTTATCAACCACTCAATCGATGCATTCTCAGCAACCTGGAAATCCATCTGATCTGGCAGACACTGCATATGCATGTAGAAATGGTCATGAATGATAGTTTCCACACACCCTGTACTAATCTTGACCTCTTTGGCTATTTGGCAACTTATCACGTGGCAATCTTCCAAAATGGCAGCCTCCACATGACTGGATTGACAGATGCCAATGGCAGAAGGAGGATTACCAGTTCTGGGTGGTTCCACAGGTATCCTGTCATGTTTGCATTGTCAGCATTTCGCAAGATCATGGGATGGAATATCTGGTGTGCATCCTTTCAAATATGGAAACTGGACCACTGCACAACACTCCATCCAGGCTCCATCCATTTCATACCTGACTCACTTCAAATACTTGTAAATCAGAAGCCACAATTAATCAAAAGCTGTAACTTGCCACATAATTCACAGATAAAAATGATTTCACATGCAAAAAATTTCAGCTAGATCAGAAAACTGGTGGGTGCAATAAGTAATGCCCCTGACCTACTGTCAGGGCCATTACTTATTGCACCCACCTTATATTTTAATGTCATATGTAATATCGTTTTTCTTGATATGAAGGAAGAAAATTCAAAGGAATCCTTTTTTGAATTTTTAGAAAGCTACTTCACATTTCCACAGAGACATGACTAGAATAATAACCATTTGAAAAAAAATCAAGGTTTTATTTGGCTTTTAGTGGAAAACACTCATCTACATTTTGAATAAATTTGGGCTTTACTTGACCGTTTCCTTTCTTTCAAAATATAAAAAGGTATGAAAAACCTGCTAATTAGAATTGATTTTTTAAAATTTTAATTAGAAACTTAATTCTTTTTAAAAAGTTCAAAATAATAGCAAAATAAAAATGTAGAAAACTAAATTAGAACCTGCTGTCAACTTTTTTTAATCCTAAATTTAAATAAATGTTTTTGTATTTTTCCTTTTTTAAAGATTTAAATTTCTTTTCTTGTACAGATGAATACTCATAAAAAATTATGGGATGTTGAAGATGATAGTAAAAATCCTGACGGAAACAAGGGTATATTTTCTAGCAATCCTTGGACACCTCATGATGACACCTGGAGTACAGCAGGTCTGTAAAAAATTCTTACTGAAAAATGACTTCATTTAGGTTCATAGAAGCAAATATTGAAATAAAATCCAATGAAAAACAAAAAAGTATTCGTTTTGGTGTGAAATTAAATAAAAATGAATCGGTTCTTATTTAAAGTTGTATTCCAAAAATTAAAGTGAAGATCTAACACAAAAGCCTTATTGTTGTTGCTAACTAAAAAAAAAAATAATCTAAAAATTCTGTTTATTACAAGGAATATTCATTTCAAGTTTAGTTTAGACCTTACTTCATTGTTATACACACACACCATTTTCAGAGTTTTTCTTTTGGCTTTATTTGTGTTTCAATTTTCTATATTGAGCCTCCATGCTAATATATGAACCAAACTTTTTACATTCAATCTAAACGTATGTACGTTATGCCAAAACTGTTATGTATTCTTTGCTCTAGAACCTCTCAAATATTGTCATTTAAAACTTATGGTAAACTCTCCCGTCGATTTTTGAAAGCATCTCAAAGAAGTCATTTCAGTTTCGGTGTTTCTTTCATGGGAGTATGGGACCACAAGCCATGAACGAAAGTGTGTTTTAATGAATTGACATTTGGTCTGGCAGAGAGTTCCTGCTAGGAACTTTCATCAATATCCTTTACCTGTCCTCCGTCACCTTTGCTCCCTAACCAGTAGACTTGTTCAAATGTAGCTCAAACTGAAATGGTTTAGTAATCTTTATTCGCGGACTGTTGTCCTCATCTTGGATTAGGTGTTATTACACTACGTTTCAGCCAACGATCTCTCTGGCCTTCATCAGGTGGTTAACCTAGACCTCGGATAGGAATTTTGAGTCTTGAAACCGCCTCCTCAGCTGCCATCCATAGTTGTTGTCTATCGCACCACGTTTTGACCAAGTAACCCTCTGGTCGACTTGGGTAGGAATCAAAACCGCTATCTTCTGCCAATGTTCACCTGGAACCGTCTAGACGTCAACACTTCTATCCGCTATACCATGGGCCCGAAGGCCAGAGGGATAGTTGGCCTAAACGTAGTGTAATAATACCTAATCCAAGAAGAGGACAATAGTCCGCTAATAAAGATTGCTGAAGCATCTGTTGTTGTGTAAAGCGATATAGATATATACTTGAAACACGTAACTGTGTCAGTTCAGTTGCTGCTGCTTCTTATCTCATCCCCAAAGTAGTGTTTGTTTTCACCCGTTACAACTTATTTTATGCTAGAGATAAACCGCTACGAAATATTGTATTTATTATAGATTTTTTAGAGAGAAATCACGCAGCGCTAGGAGAAGGGCAACACTGATTACAGAAGCCCAGTGATGAGCATATAAAAATAGCCTTGTGCCTAACTTAAGTTGGTACTCGACCAAGTAAATATATCATCTAGGTGAAGGGTAACACTGATTACAAAAGCCCAGTGATGAGCATATAAAATGGCCTTGTGCCTAACTTGGGTTCGTGCTCGACCAAGTAAATATATCATCTAGGTGAAGGGTAACACTGATTACAAAAGTCCAGTGATGAGCATATAAAAATGGCCTTGTGCCTAACTTGGGTTCGTGCTCGACCAAGTAAATATATCATCTAGGTGAAGGGTAACACTGATTA
>JAYKTE010010143.1:0-15999 GCA_036873565.1 Xipholeptos notoides
TTCCCAACAGTATTAGTACGAATATGAACGCAACCTGAACAACTGGGATTCAAACTCGCGTCCTACAATTCCGAGGTCCGTCTGCCTACCGATTGGCCCAAATAGACTTCCCCCTATTTTGTGAGTCAGGTGTCTATGCATATAAAACAAATAGTCAAATCTTTATTAATATTTATAAACTATCATAATCAATTCATCAATTGTATTTCACTTTTCATACTAATAACTAAATACTAAAACTGCATTTTTAAATCTTCATAACAAGATGATGATATGACTGAGCAATATTCTGACTAGGTAAAAAAATAATAAAAAAGAATTAAAATGTGGTTGATCATAAATTATGTTTAAATGGATATATTCATATTTCAATATTCTACATTTGAATATTTAATTATAATAATTTTACATATATTAAACCTTGAGGACACGAACAGAGTTTTAGGTAGATGATAACAGCTATCTTGGTATTTAAGAACATGAAGAAACAAATCTGCAGGTCATTATGATCTGATACAATAGACAACCAGTAGTCTAAGTAGTAGCAATAGTAATAGTAGTAAGTTCTAAAAGAAATAATTAAAAAACTAAAACTATATATGTATCTACATTACCATTTTCTAAATTATCTCAATCATGCACTCATTTTAATCAACATCTTATTTTATATTTGGCTGGGTTAGATTTGAAAATGGTCCTACTCATCAACATTGTGTAAAGTGTGATATCTATTAAAAAATGTAATGTTCAGTAGACTTCTCTTGATATTTTCTTAAAAGAAAAGGCAAAGCAACATGTAGTTCTAGACAAGAAATTAATACCAATAACTATCTAAATATGCATTCCTTTTTAATCTAACTAGTCTTTTAGGTGATGCATAGGATTGGCTATTACACTTATAGACTGTAAAAAAGAGTGAGCCCACTATTATGAATTAGCTGTGTGGGTAATTGGCTACCAAACCGAGGCACAAAAAATTTGGTATTTCCTTATGTTTAAACTAATACTTATAATCAGAAAGAATACATTATAGATATGTCTCTAAATATTTCAATTTTTTTTTTTTTTTAAATCTCAACTTATTAATCTATTTATCTATGTTATGTGGAGGTTTTAAAATGGTCATTAACGGGAGTAAATATAAATTAGCTGAAAAAAAAAAAACTCTTTAAAAATTTTATAATCCATTATAAATCTGCCTGAAAATTGTGTAACAAAAGTTATGATGAAAGATAATAAGATTCTTTAATGACATCAGAAATCCCTTAAGATATTAATAAACTGTGTTGTCACCTGAAAAAAGAATCACTTTTAATGGCCTGTAAAAGTGGTGGGCATAATTTGCAAAAAAAGATTATGTGTAAAATCATAAGAAATTATTACATAAGTTTTTCCAAGTAAAATTTGGTTAAAATAATTATTTTGTTAGTTCAATCTTAATCCAAAATTGACCAATTACAATTCATCTTTTTATTCACTGCAACAATATTTACTGCCATCAATGATGGTTTTATTAAATATTGTGTTGTTGTTATTAAATTCTCACAAATGTTCAACATTTATGCCTGGGAGAAATAGTATGATGTTCAGAGTAGTATTAGCATTCATTTACCTATTTTTTCACCCTAAATGTAAGTCACAGAATGAAAAACCTAGAGTGATATAGACCTTTGTGCCCACAGAAATTTATTTGAAAGTCAAAAACAAATAGTAAGCTAACTTCATTTGTTGGTTTTATTTTGAATATTTTATTTCTTTTACTAATAAAATTAAAGGAGGTGATGAGTGATAAAATGTAGTGACAAAAAACTACAAGACTAGATTTGAAAGAAAAAGTCATGTCATGATTGCTGCACAAGTATGTAAATGGAATACTAACATTCAAAGAGCCATTTGAAAAGTATAACATTCATAAAAATCTTCACAAATAAAAAGAAAGTTAACACTGTGCTTCACAATTGTTGAAACAAACCAATAACGTCTTAAAAATTTCTTTGTGGACTTAAATCAAATTTTTTTTCATACTATTGCTTTTGTATTTTGAATATCTGATTTTATAAATCCCTGTTTAGTTTAAACAAAATTTAACCATTATCTTATCATATATTATTTTATAATCATTTATTTTATTTGTTTTTACTATCTATCTTATTACCTACTACCTTGAGACACTTTCCTTCAATCCCGATTTTATAAATCACTTTTTAGTGTAACTATTATTATCATTTATATTATTAGTACTATAATTATTATTATTATTATTAAATTTCTGTCGAAATCATTGCTTGGAGCAACTTAACATCTGTATAGATTCAATCAAATAGAGTAAAATTATGCTTTGCATAAAAAAGACAAAAATGTTCTGTATGAAGTAATTATGAAACTAATTCTCAAGATTATTCACACAAAATCCAGTATATAATTAAATTTCAAGACGTTTTCAAACAATAGTCAGTTTTTCAAGTGAACCAAAATGGTGAGGAGCCGATTGCACAATGATCTCCACAAGTAGTAGGAATTCTAAACCATGAAAATCTGATAGCTGCTTTGAAATGTGTAAATTTTCTTTCGTATCTTGCTTGAAAAAAAATGATCCAAAGAAAAACTAGCATCAACAGAATAAGTCCAAGAAACCACTCTTATGTTTCAACAATTGTGTAACATCCTACATAAAAAACAAGTGCCAAAGTGCTTTGGTGTTTCATCATGTGATACTGCTTTTATTCAATTCATAATACTTACATATTTTGTCAAGTGGCCCATCCCTTAGTGTAGGGCCATTTATTCATGATAAAGTTTGGGTAAGATTTTATGTTTTACTTGAATGTACTATAAAATAGAAATGCAACATCTATTTACAATGAGTTGTTCTGATTTGAAAGAAGATTTAAGATACATTTGTCAATAAATTAAAAAAAAAAAAGAAAGAAAGAAAGAATTCATTTTAATATAAAAATACTATAAAAATGATTTTATATATTTATTTATAGAGTTTTGGTCTGCTCAATTCATAAAATATGCTAACTGAAATCTTTACAAAGACGATAAATAAATGAAGTTGTTTATTATGAAAATAATTTCTTATGGCACCAAAATAATTTTTTTTAAATCAAATAAAAAAATATAGTAATAAACACCTTTAGTTTTCACTTAATGCTAATGTTATATGGATTATACCCACAGAGAGGTCTGCCTTGTGCCAGACTGAACTTTACACATACACCTGGCTAGAGGTGCTTTTCTTCTTTTTTGACAGTTTGCAATTTTTGATGTTTAAGTGTGCATCGAAGCGAAGCGCGAAGCGAAAATCAAGGCTCTACGACTTTTGATTTTTACTGTGGGTGAAAGAAAGCAGAGGTGCCGAAAGGATTAAGTGACTGCAATCACCCAGAAGGTGACATCATTGTAAGGAAAACGGCGGAAAAGAAACAAAGAGAAAGTTATGAAATGTTTACCAGAGTATTCTTTCTGGGATATATAAAGTCAAAGTGCAAGAAGCTGGTTAACTTAATTTATGTAAAGTGTTTGGTCAACAACAGTTACTGAATAGGAATTAACTGCAACTCAACTGCGTTTTTACAATTTGTGTTTGAGGGATTTGTTTTTACGGCATGTCAACCCTTTTCTTCAGTCATTAAATAGTGAAAACAATCAATTTTGGTAAACGACGTTTTTCTTTTTTCAACACATTGTTTAGCACTAATCTGGAGGGAATGTGGGGATACCTTTTCCTTTTCTGAAGTTAAACGGAAACGCAAAGAAAGTGATCAGATGTCGCATTCAGACGAAATCCATAACAAAATTTTTTTTTTCCTATAATATATGAAATAGCGATAATTTTTTTTTCAATTTAATCTAACTCAATTCAATTCTAAAATTCATTGGTGAATAAATGAATTGTGTAAGTTTGGATGAGCTAATTCCCCAAACCCTTTGGGAGCAAAAAGAGGTGGCTTTTGGTGCCTCAGGTGTGGGTCTGTTAAAACTAAAATGGTAAAATAAAAAACAAACAACAACAACTGCTTAAATAGATATTTTTTATGAAGGAAAAAGAAGGAACACAAACACACTGAGTAAACAGTTAACACCTTTTTGTTGAATTTTACTTGCGGAAAAATTTGTTTTTCAAGCGTCTTCTAGGATGCGCGAATTAATTAAACCAAACTAACCGTTAGCGAAGAAATTCGGCAGATAATCATTTAAAAAGAAAAAGATTAAGTAATTAGTAATTAAAATATTAGTTTGTTTTTTTTTTTTTTAAATCGCAATTACCATTCTTGCCATGCCCACAAAAAAAAATCATTGATCATTGTCAGAAATCAATTTAATTCACTACAAAAATCAGTGAGTGTTCTGAACATTAAAAGTGTACACGAAGAACTGAATACAAAACATTACTTATTTTCTTTTTTCTCAATTAATTCGAATTATTGTTTCGTTTTTTTTCTTCTTTCTCTCTATTTTTAAGCTAAAATGATTTCCAGGATAGTTATTATACTAGAATGGAAAATTACCTGATGGTAGGTGTCCTAAAATCTGTGAATTTGTTTTGAATAAAATGATTGACTTTGATTATTGATTGCACGTTGTTGTTGTTTATTAGTAAGTAAAGTAAAATAGTTAAACTTACATTTGATAATTAAATCTCAATTATCCCCCTTCTTTATTTAATTATTATTTTTAAAATTCGATCAAATTAAAAACTTTAAAATCATTTTATAAAAATTACACTTTTTTCTATTATCTCGATTTCATTTTAGAATATTTTTTGTGAGTTTTTTTTTGTTGGAATAAAAAATGTTTATTTAATTCTAGTAATTTGATTTAATCATGAATTAACACGGATTTTTAGATTTAACCACTCTTTTGTTAAAGTTAATTTTTTCGATCTGTAAAATTATGCAGTCAATTAGTTTTTTTCTCTTTGACTTTGATCTTTTAATTTACCGACAATAATGCCAACTACAAAAAAGGAAGAAAAATAATCATTAGTTGAATTAAGTTAATTCATTTAAGTTTTCGAGATTCGTAAAAAAAAAGAAGCCATTTAAGTATATAAAAAAGAAAAAAAATTAATATCCTGTTTTAAGTTTTTTAAAAAATAAAATAAAACATTTTTAGTAATACCCTTTTTACCATTTTAAATCATTAAGTTAATACATTTATTTTATGACTTGTCAATTTGGAATGGTTTGATTTTGTAATCTCGTCACTTTCACTTCACTTATTGACTATTAAAAGATTGGTCATCGAATAAAGCTAATGAACCTGAACTGAACTGATGATATCAAATTAAACCATTGAAACCAAAATCATAAATAAATCTAAGACACAAAGCACGCATCATGGATTAGATTAAATAATAATTATTTAATTTTTTCAGTGAAGAAAAAACAAACTTCGTACTGATTAAATCCATAGACTGAACTGGAGAAATCAATTAAATTTAGATTTTTAATTTAATTCTTTGAATAAAAGAAAAAATTAGAAAATTCCTTCAGTTTTTAAAACACGTTATGTCATGAACGGGTTTACAAAATTAAAACATAATTTCTATCTAATTTATTCCAATTGATTTTTTAAAATAAGAACAAAGTAAAAAGCTTACCAAATTTCATTTAACTTGGACCCCTAAAATATTCCAGCTTCGCAATGTTTCTTCTATAAAAATTATTATGCTTTCCCTATCATATCAGAGGTTATACTAGCAAGACCTTTGACCTGGACTATGTCAATCTGCTGCATGTTGGGAAATAGCAGAAAAAATGTAATTTAAGTTAACGACTATTTTTAAGTTATGAATATTTTTCTGTTTTTATTGAACTTTTAGCGTTGAAATAGTTAATATTTATTTATAAGATAGAAATTCTAATTCTTCGGAAATTTTCGTATTTCCGGTTTTTAACGAGAACTATCTTTCTCTCTCTCTGACCTTCAGGATCCAGTTAAGCAACAGCGCTAGTGGCATACAGGTATCTATGTTCTTCAATTTTTTACCTTTGTGAAGTGTGCATTTAATTTTCTTTTTTTAACTCTTTGTATAGTTAAGATCCCGTACAATTTGTAATAGCTATTTCCTTTACTTATTCTTTTTTTTAAATATAAACATTTACATGGAAAAAAAAAGTAAAGGACAATCGTCTTGTGTCAGCCATTATTGTTCTTACTTTTTTCATTTAGCCCCTTTGAATTATTTCATTTTACAACAATTTCGCTGCTTTTCAACCAAATTCAAATCTTTTCAAAACTTTGACGTTGTATAATTTATTTTGTACAATGTATTCATCGTTGTTATTCTGCTTTTAGAAGAAGAATAGAATTTTTAAGTATTTTGAAATATTTTTTTAAAATAAGTGAAAGTCATTTTTCAATTGCCTCGTTTCGAAACTTAAAAACGTAGCATTTTCCCCTTTTTTCTTTTACAGCAATTGAAGAAAACATAAATTTGAAAAATTGACCAATGTTTGACTGAAGTACTGATTTTTAATTTATCCTTTTATTCACCTTAAGACGTTATTAGGTCAAAAACTTAGTAGTTGTTCATGTCAATCTTAATGTGAACACATTGTAATTTAATATTGAAATAATTTAAAACTCTTTCTGTTTTTTACTTTAGTTTTTAATGTTATCCTTGTTTGTTTGTTTTTAGAATGTTTCAATAAACTGGAAATTTACATTACTCAATTTTATTGACCAAATTAATAAAAATCTGTTGATTTGTATAATTTTTATGCCAAGGACATTGCTTTGTGAATTATTTTTGTAAAGTTATTTCATTGTCAAGTCATTTCACTAGTTCAAAAATGAACAAGCAAAAAAATAACAGAGCAAGAAGCACGAATAATCCCTATTTATTTATATATTTTTTATTTTTTTGCTCCCTTATTTTAAGGACCAAAATATTTTTATAATTCAAATGCTCGGGATATTACGACTTTAGGTATTAATAGTTTAAAGAAGGAAGAATTAAGCATTTTAGTTTTTCTTCGGTGTTTGTTTTTCCTAGAACCAAACAAATTTCGTAATTTTTCATTTGAATTTAGTAACGTAACGAACCTTTTTTTTTTTATCTTTAAGTAAACTAAAGTTGATTTTTCAATGAATGCAATTTTAAAAAGCTATAAATACTAATAAATTATATTTTCTTTAGAGCAGACATTGATTTGAATAATGTTACATAACCTTTTATTAAAGATATAACTTAAACATTGAAAAAATTCCATAAAAATCGAAACGATTTCAAAAATGTAAATGCGTTTATTTTTGATAAAAAAAATTCTTCATGTTTTTTGTTACGATTGACAGACATCAATCTGCAACTTATCGAAAAAAGAGCATTATTCCTCCCTTTAAACTTTATTTTAATAAAATGTTTCTATTGAAATTTCCTACTATTTAACTTAACATTTCCAAGGAACAATTTTTTTAACTAAGACACTAATTTCGGAAACCGTTTAATTTCATTGGAAAAACCAAATCCTGTATTTCAAACATTTAACCACTAGATATTTGATTTAAATTAATCACTAGGATATGAAATTAAATTTTTTTTTTGTTTTATTGAAACACACTATCATACTTCTTACTTCATAGTATTCTGGAAACCCCATTGAATTTTTTAATATTATTATTCTAAACTTTAATGAATGAAATTAACAACATTTATCCGATTTAAATTTGTTTTCAAACTTCAACCTTACCTTTTTTTTTCCTTTTTTTTTTACAACTATTAGATAATTTAGATTTTGAAATTTCCATGTTAAGCAAATAATTTTTCTTTTAATTCTAAAAAAAACCCAAAAAACTCTTAAATTTATGCCTGTACGAAATGTTAAAAAATGAGGAAATGTTATATTTAAAAATCTTAACCCTTATGACCTTGTCTTTTATTTCATCTACTTTATAATTTCCATCATTAGCAATGGGGGAAAAACAATAATGGCAAAAATACTTTAACTCTGATTTTGCATTTTTAATATCACTGACCAAACCAAATTATAGTTGATTAATTTCTATTTTTTTCTTATGATTGCTCCTCTTTTCCATTCAAGGAGGAAGCGATTTTCAAATAACATCTTCGAAGGTCATTTTTGCTTCCTTTCACTTAATTTATCCATAAATATCTTTATCATTCAATTGTAGTTTTATTATGTTTTCCTTCAATTCACTTTTCATATTTTCACATAGTTTATTCATTGATTGAAGATTTGGGTTAGTGATATCTCCTGTATAAAAAATTCATTTCTATATTCTTTATTCAAAAAGCTCGCAAATGAGCGAAACAACTAAATAGATTTTTTTAAATAAAATTAACTTAATCAAATTACTTAAAATTTCACTTACTGTTTGTAAATGTTTATTGAAATGCAAAAAAAAAGAAAAACAAGCCTTGAAATATGTTTACTGCTTGTTTTTGCGGTGCCACCAACCAACATCTAACGAACATTGTGATTGAATATTGATTTTTTTTCCTTATAAGGTAACAATAACAATCAATTTGGTTTTGTTTTTTAGTTTACTTATTGATTTATCCGTTTGGAGTCTCTTTGATTTATCTTTAAAATATTTTCTTAAAACTAGTGACTTTTTCTTTTTTTTAATTTTTTGTTATGTAAGTTTTTTTTTCGGTGACTGCAATGAATGATGCAATTGGTCTTTAAGTCCAAAACGTGAGGCGATGAGAGGCAGGCATTTAAGTGCATTCACTACTACTGTTTATAATATGTTAATGCAGTTGTACTTTTTACAAAACCGGATTTCTTATTCTAAATTGTGGCTTATTTTCATCGATTAAAAGACTAAAATTCAAACTAAGACAATAAATCGCAATTCAATGCACTCGTCCAAACTTTATTAAATATACAGATTCTTAAAAGATTAATTTTCTTTTTCTTTTTACTTTCGTTACTTGTTTTTTCTTTTACTAAAATGAAAATTTATTTAATTGTAGTTTTTTAAATGTTAGTTAATGAAGATGAATTCTCTAACAAACAATTGGATAAATCATTTTATTTTTTTCATTACATTCACTTTTTTTTCTTAGTATCATTTTCTTTCTTTTTCAATAAAAAAAGTTTTATGATAAAACTTTTATCATTCATTCCAATTGAGTACAAAATAGTAGCTCTGTGTATATCGTTAGGGTTTTATAAAGGAAAATTTTAGTCTGTATTCTTATTTGTTTTAAAAAAAATTCTTAACAAAAATGAAAACCAGTTAATTTTCTTTTAGGATTTTTCAAAGATGAACCTTATCACATTTTTTGTTGCTGCTATTACTACACATTTTTAACTGTTAATCGATCGTCTTGAAAATTGATTACCTCCCTTGTGTCATCGCAATCAGTAGTGTTTGTTCACCTAATTCTACTTGGAAAAAAAAAATTATTTAAAAATTATCATTCTGAACTAAGCTTGTTTTAATTATACGCTTCTGGCTGCAACTAGAAATAAAAATAGATTAGCAGATGCGATACGTTTTTTTTGTTATTTCCTGACAAGACAGACCAGTTATGTCAAAAATACTCCTTTTCTAACAAGGACATGGGGATGGGGACTAGCATGATTACTGTTGCATTTGTGGGGTCAGTGAGGTTTACTGGTAATTATTAGTCAAAAATGAATTATTGAGATAATAGGTTCTAACCTTGTTTTCTAGTGGAAATACATAGTTGCCGAGACTTCTTTGCATGTTTTTAATCAGTTTTTGTTCGTTATACCAACGTTTTGGTCACATTTTCAGAGTTTTTTTTTTAATAGTTGCTGTATAGTAATTCAATAAATTTTAGGGTTCTCTTGTCTAGAAACAAAGTTTAACTAAATGGTATAGTTAATTTTTGTATATTTTGAAGATCAAAATGATTGTCTGTTTTTGGGGTGTTTTTGTGGAAATAACTCATCAGTTGCAAAATCAATAATATTCACTTAATCCAGGAATAGGTATTAATATATTTTGAGTTTTGATGACTTGAAAAATTAACATGAATAATTAATAAAATACTTTTCAAGCTTATCTTTAATGATTCATTACATTAAAGTATTATATTTTGAAACCAGTTTATTGCTTCGATGTAATGCTAAGAGGTCAATATCTGAATCAATAACAGTAAATAAGATTTACTTGTATTTGTATAACAGTATTTTAGCTTCATTTACTAATAGGTTGCATTAATTATACAAATTAAATCTGGGCTTAAAACGATAATTGAATAAGTTCAAATATAAAACTATTTGTCTATTTCAAAGCTATAATTTTTGCAGTAAAATTTAAAAAAAAAAAAACCTAGTAACTGTAGATTTTTTTTGTCCTTTTCTTTTAGTTATCTCCATGACCTTCAATATACAAACTGAAAACATACTTTATGTAACTTTCTATGCTGTTTTTTCCCTCCCATTCTACAACCAACTCCAGGATTGTATTATGGTGAATAATTGCTGGCACTAATTTATATAAATTCTAATTTAGGTTCACTTCTTAGATTTGTTATAGCCTATTCTAATCTAAAAAAAAATATAAAAATACACCAAATTTTTATTTATATTTTTTAATTTGAATTATAGTCAAATGGTTACATTTTTTATTTTTTTTAAGTGGATTAATTGATACATGCAGTTTTTTAAATTTTTCTCCACCCACAAACTTCAAATGGCAAATAAAATGTATAGAAATTTAATATATTTTTTGCTGATTCTATTCTATTTAATGGAACATTTCTTTTCATAGAAAATTAAAACTATTTCATAAAAATATTCAAGTGCTCACATTTTACATTATGAAATTCAATAGATTTTTAAAATTGGAAACAATTCTTAAATTAAAGGGAAAAAATTATCTACTGGAAAAGTTTCTATTACTCTTAAAATTCTATATCAAAATGTTTTTAAAGCCTTCTATATCAAAGTGTGGAATTTATAAAAATTTTGAATTTTTTACGAATTTAAAGAAATAAAATGATACATTATTTCCATTAAAGTTCCAAAATTATTAAAAAAAGATTTTTTAAGATTGAGGCTTATATATATATAATTTTGTAAAAAGTGGGCATGTATGCTTAAACTTATATTTTTAAAATGTTTTCTGTACTTTTAAAAACCTTATTTTCAACTTTTTCTAAATATTTAAAAAAAAAAAAAAACTGTTATGTAAAAATGTTAGTTATATTGTCCTTCCCTTATTTAAGAATGATTTTGACATTTACCTAGTGAAATTTTTTTTTTTTTAGCAGAACATAAAATTGTTTTCATCTCTAGGTGTATCCAAACAAGAACAATAACCACACTCAATACAAACAACTTATTTAACTTAATCATATATATTGTACAAAAACCTATGAATTAAAAAAATAAGGGTTTTTTAGCACTTGCTGCAGAGATATGAGCAAAGAATAAAACCCCTTTGAAATTAGGTGCTTTCATAGAATATAGAATGACACTGTTATCCTGTTTAAGCCTGAAAGCTGCTAAAAACAACTTTAAAGGGACATGTTGATGATAGACAACATAAATATAAGTGTGTGCACTTGATTTTCTGTTAAACACAATTTAATGATTATATCATTAGCACAATTTTTAAAATAGTTCCCTGTACTAAATGTATATTATTTTTTTTCTTATAAACATTATTACATACTATGGTTGGGACAATTCCTAAATTTTGTCCGATTCCGATTTTTCTTACAAACTTATAAATATTAAAATTGAAGATAGTTTCTTTTTAAAAAAAATAAATTCAAAATAATTTCTATTTAATCAAGGTTTAAAATTTCCAACTCCATGGTCCTTTTTTAAACTTTTCCCTGCACTTTTGTAAGGGAGTGGGGTATTTTGTTATCTTAAAATTGTGATATTTGACAAAGACTTCTGTGACTTAGTTTTTACGAATTTTGCATTTAAATATAGGGGTTGGGGTAAAAAAATTAAAATGATGAAATATATTTTTTTCTTTATACAAATGCTCATAAAATCTTATGTGACAGCTGAAAAGATTCAAATTTTTATGCGTTAAAATTTAATTTTATTATGTTTGATATTTGTGCAGTTGACAATTTTTGTTATTTTTTAGATTAAAATCTATAAAAGTTTTATGAACCAAAGTTTTAATTTCTTATTAAAAGAATATTTCATGAATAGAAACAGCAATTCTTTGTTTTTATCTTTTTTTTCATTATTAGTTTTATACGTTTTAAAATTAAGAGGGGTTAAAAAATTTGGATGTGCCTACACTGTCAGCTTGTTCACTTTTCTCTTGAAAATTGTAAGTTCTTTAATAAAACACTTATGGAATAAATAACTTAATAGCTTAAATTGATCATAATTTTTTATCTATGATTTTCCAACTCATTTCTTGTGGTTTTAGAAGAAATGTAGAGATTGTGATTATAGTGCTTAGTTTTGAAAAAATCCTATAGACATTGCATTTGTTTCCTTGAGATTTTTTTATGTGTGGTTGATAGATTTATTAACTTGAGACTTGCAGTACATTATGTTTGAAGAAGAAAATGATATACTAATCATAACTTGTCAAAATCTCTGGTTACTACTTTGAATAATCAATTGAAAGATTTTATATCCGGTATCTGAGATTAAATTCTTTTAGTTAATAGAATACTTATTTTTCCAGATCTTCCTTTCCATATAAGAATGGCACCCCCAACATATGCCGATCTTGGAAAAAGTGCCAGAGATCTTTTTTCCAAGGGATACAGTAAGTAAATGTGTTTTTAATTCTCTCTCTCTGTCTGTGTCAATTTATCCCTGTATGGGTAACTGTAATTCTGTCTCTTTTTCTGTACCATAACTGTCTCCTTTTGGGACACGAGATAATTGGAAGGATTTACTTTCGAAAGTTCTTCTCCTTCCAAAGTTGAGTGGGGCACCTCTTCATTCATCTAGTGTCTGGAAATGAAAGCTGATTGAATTCCGAAGATGCAGATTATAAAGTTTATCGATGTTTATTAAATGTTCATCCTGCTAGTCATTTTATGCTCTTTTCCTGAAACTGGCTGACCCTTGTTTTTATATCGCAGGCCTCTCCGGACAAATTCATTTTGATAACTAAATATTTTCATTTACTAGCCAAATAGAAAAGTTACTAGCCAAACTCCTGAAATGTTATGAAAACAGCCTTGTTAAATAGAGTATATTGTTTTATTTTTTATTCTATTAAAACTTTTGTTTAAATAATTTGACTTTCCCATTTTAATTTAAAAAATGGTTGAAAAGATGTTTTTCACTAAATATTTATCGGTGAAAAAAGTCACCAAAAGATAATTGTTTTATTTTTAGTCACCACTTGGAAATATCATGCGCAGATGCAAGTGTTTCACTCTCAATGTTGAGCTCTGTATCACCAGAAACCTATGAAGTTTGCCTAGGTAACCTGGCAACTCTCTCTAGCCATAACCGAAATAGTGACAATATTGTATCATCAATATTGTTAACATTTTTTTCTCCCCAAACTGTAATTCTCTCCCTCCCTCTCTCTCTCTCTCTCCTTCCTGTTTGCTTTTTGCTTTTTTGTATACTCAAACATTATTAAAATGTTTCAGATTATGGATTTTTCAAATTGGAATGTAAGACCAAAACTTCCAAAGGTGTATCTATTACCACTAGTGGTAGCTCTAACAGTGACACTGGAAAAGTTGCTGGCAGCCTAGAAACCAAATACAAATGGGAGGAATATGGTAAGCTTTATCTTTTTGTGTTCCAACTATTATTCTTTATAACCTACATTAGTGTATGTGTTTTTTTTTTTTCTTAAATTTATTATAATTTTATCTGAGTAAAATTATTTAAATATCTAATCTGAAATATTCCATGTTTATATTGAAAGAATTTTGTTACAAATGATTCTTTCATATTACTGGTAAATGTTATTTTTAGTTAATTTGAAGCATATATTTTACTATGAAAAATATGAATTATTTTCATTATTCTATAGATAAAACATAATTGTATTTTTATTGAATTAAATCTATTTAACATTTTATTTTTCCCAGGTATGACCTTCTCTGAAAAATGGAACACTGACAATATTTTAGCAACTGAGATCACTGTAGAAGATCAAATTGCTAAAGGTCTGAAAGTTTCTTTTGACACTTCCTTCGCTCCTCAGACTGGGTATGTATCCCTAACTTTTTTCCACTTCAAATTTAATTTTTCTAAATGTTTGCAACTCCTTTTCCTTCAACTCAGCAAAAGGTTTTTGTAATTGTTTTAATCATACATTCAATTTGTACAAGAATTTTCCTTTCTTTCTCTTTATTAGATTTTGAAACTAAATTTTAACTATTAGATTAGCTAACATTTGTGTTTACTCTTATATTCAGTTTCTAAAGTTTTTCTTTGGTTATTCTACTAATATTATTTAAGCCATAAGTTTTTAACATTTGATTATCATTAACACTGCTGCAATATATAGACAATGGATAAACTTTTCTATGATTGATAATATTAACACTGGAAAATTTGAAATATCACCATACAGTTTAGTTGTGTATCCTGCCTACTGCATTTTTACATATAAAATGGAAATATTCTGATTTTTCTTTTTCTTCTTTTTTCTTTTTTTTACTACATACAGTAAAAGGAGTGGAAAAGTAAAGACTGGCTACAAAAATGATTACATCAGTGGCGGTGTTGATGTTGACTTTGAATTTGCTGGACCAACAGTTCATGGAGCTTTGGTCCTTGGGTAAGTACATAAAAAAAAGAAAGAAAAAAAAAATGTTTACATAATGGTATTCAATTATCTCGACCCTGACCTAATAAGCAGTAACTAGCCCAAAAGAAAATGGGTAATTAGCAAAATGTTTAATAACTTAGGGGTACTCTTTTTGACAAGCTATTGTGTAAGATCTAGATGTCAGACGTGTAGTAAACTATACATATTTGTAAACAGAACACAAGTCAATTGTACATAAAAACTAGTGATGGGATGATTCATCGTAATCGTTAATCGCAACAATTGTGTATTTTGGGGGAATTGTAATCGCATTGTTAAATAAAAACCTTATATTTACGATTCTCTTAAATTTTTAAGTTTTTTTGTTTGTTTTTTTAACTGTAAAACCAATACTTCTATTTTTTAAGTGAGATTAATACTGTCAAAAATTTATAAAAACGTCTTAGAACTTCTTATGACTTATTTTATGATGTATAAGAAGTTTATTAATTCAAAGATAATCTTAATGAGTTTGCTTATTCTGTCACATAGGTGATTTTGTGAGTGACTTTTTTTTTCCCCAACTGGCGGCTAAAAATTAATAAACCATTATCTTTTTTTGGCAACTTTTTTTTTTTTCACAGACAATCTTCCATTAATGAAGAGATGAAAAAGCCTATTAGTGAATGAAAAAATGTCTTGTCTTCATAATTTTTTAAAAATGAAATAAGCAAAGTTAATTTAAACAAAAGGTTTTATAGAATACTTTTTGAGTACTGGTACAATTCCCACACACCCTTATAGATTTTTTCTTTTCATCTTTTCTTCAGCGAATTATTATTGATTAAACGCTAATCTATGAAATTATCTAAAAAAGCAATTGGGGTGAAAATAGATCACCATTTAAATATTTTTGTCGGGTGGGCACAAAACTAAATTCCATTTCAAAACAAATATTCCGCAGAATCGTACTTGGTATCAGAATCGTTAATCAACATTTTCCTGGAATCTGAATCTATATCAGAATCAGTAAAAATTTAGGAATCATCCCAACACTTATAAAAACAGATTTATTCTTTTTTCAGCATTATCACTGTCTTTTTTTATTTTCTTTGAAATTAAATGCTGATATTATTTACATATATACAATATCACTTTGCTCTTATGTAGTTGTATATGTTTACTATTTACACTTAATCCTTCCCATTCATCCTCACTAGGTATCAGTTCACTTTCCTCCATTCTTTCACACAAATCCTAGCAGACGAACCTCAGATCCCCGGTTATACCGCTATGAGACGCAGTGAATCCAATAGCTTACGCCACATGCTTGTCTGT
>JAYKTE010010253.1:0-15998 GCA_036873565.1 Xipholeptos notoides
TGGTCGAGTACCAACCCAAGTTAGGCACAAGGCCATTTTTTATGTGCTCATCCCTGGGCTTTTGTAATCAGTGTTGCCCTTCACATAGATGATATATTTACTTGGTCCAGCATCAACCCAAGTTAGGCACAAGGCCATTTTTATGTGCTCACCCCTGGGCTTTTGTAATCAGTGTTGCCCTTCACATAGATGATATATTTACTTGGTCGAGTACCAACCCAAGTTAGGCACAAGGCCATTTTTTATGTGCTCATCCCTGGGCTTTTGTAATCAGTGTTGCCCTTCACATAGATGATATATTTACTTGGTCGAGCACCAACCCAAGTTATGCACAAGGCCATTTTTCACAGCAGCAGATTTGGCATTGCCATTTGCACTGGACTGGACTGCAAGCAACAGCCATGCACAGCACAGCGAGCGCACTTACTGCACTCCAACTGCACTGACTGCACACATAAATCCGCTAACAAAAAAACAATTTGGTTATGTAGAAAAAAAACAAACCCAATACTGATGATGCCAATCAACATTTTTGTTGCCCCTTCTTCCCCTAATTCTTTTCTTTTTTTTTTTTTTTGGCATTTTCAAATTCCAATTCTGGACGTAAAAAAAAAAAAAAAAAAAAAAAAATTCCTTTTTTTTCAAATTATGAAAAAATGCAGAAAGAATTCTAATGTTTATTTACTTCAACCGAGAAGGAAGAAGAAGAGAAAGAAAGACTATTATTAGGGAGTGAGTTATTAGTCGGGCCATTCCATTATGGGATGGGAGGGGCAGGAAGGGAAGGGAAGGAAGGGCCACACTAACCACCTGTGTCACCACCAGCACCACCACTCACTGGTATTGACTGTTGGTGTCAGTGAGTGCTTAGTGGTACTGGGGAGTGGTGGTGATTGGTGACCTGGCAGTGATAACACTGAACGAAAGGTAGGTCACCCTTAGGAAGTGACTAAATAATACCAATTCCAAGAACATTGGTAAGGAAGAAACAACAGCACAAAAAAACTAAGAATGAAAAAAAAAAAGAAAAAAAAGTTGAACTTTAAAAAATTGAAATTGAAATAAAATAGAAAATAAAATTTAAAAAAAATTCAAGTTGAAACTAATTCTTGTTCAACAAGAAAACCCAAAAACCCGTGGAATTTCCATGAAAAAAAAAAATTCTTGAATTCCAAAAAAGCAATTTGGTTTGATTTTGGATCCAAATTTGTTAGACTTAGGTACAACAACCTATCTTAGAAACATTTGTATGTGTAAATATCACACACACACATTGATGTATATTTTAAAATCAGCAATGAGTAGGACTCTCTACATTTAGGTATTCTCCTGAAGATCCTGATGGTGAAACCCGGGTAGAGAATACTTTTCAACTTTAATAAAGCTCTACAACAGTATTGAGCACTTTTCTTATTCATTAATCATCGCTCTTCAATTACTTCTTTGATGAGTTTTCAACCAACCTATATATATATATATATATATATAGTCGAAAAGTATATGGTTGTTCCAACGAGAGAAAAGTTGATAGTTTGAAAATAAGAAAATGAGGTCGAGAACGTATATATAAAATAAATCATCTCTAATTTCTGTTTTATTTATTTTACCTCATGACTTCTATGAATTGGGATAAGAGATAGGGAGACGACAGTAAAAGAGAGATCACCTTATGCTTTATAAGGTGAAAAATATTTTCATATCTTCATGATTCTATTATAATTTATATCTATATTCTGATAAAGAAATATGTATTTTATTATATCTGGTTTTAAATTTATTGACATTATAGCTCAAAATAAGCAAACATAGTTTATCTAAAACTCTTGTTTCTTTCTTAAAAGGCTTCTAACATTATCTATGTTATGTTCAAACAAAACCCGAAAGCATCCTTTAGGTATTTTTAGGTTCATACAATATATCTAAGAAAATAATATAAACCCAAATCAATTATTTTTGTTTTCCCAAAGGCAGTCTTTCATTGCGCTGAAAGTTGTAGGAATTGAGAAATTCAATGATTTTATTGTTACAGAGAAATAAATGTTTGTTTATATTTAATGGACAATTCTTGAAGAGCTTAGGTCATCCAGTATCTAAATGTGGAACTTGAAATATAGGATTATTATAGAGGAGAGATAAATCACAAAACTAGTAAAACGGTGTAGATATGATATATACTTGGTCGAGCACCAAATTAAGTTAAGCACAAGGCCAGTTTTGTGTGCTCATTACATTCCTGGGCTTTTTGTAATCAGTGTTATCCTTTACCTAGATAAACTACTCTCATTGAGTTGACATGTTTTATCTACCCAGGTTTATAGAATCAGTGTTATCCTTCATTTAGATTAGTTACTCTCCTGAGTTAATGAGCCTCATCTAACTGATGCAGTGGAAAGTGAATATAATGGTTTTGACTAGGACTTGAACTTGTATGACACAATTTCAGAATGTGAGCTTCTACCACTACTCCATCATGAATATAACCTTAGCCATATGGCTTTGATTGCTATGTTTTGATGCCTCACCTTACACCTGCATCTTCTTAGCCTCCATCATTTTTCATTGAAGAATCAGAGATTTTCAATATAATGAACCATCCTGGGATGGGTATCTAGTGTTTCATAAAATTAACCTTAGTTTTTACTGAACCTTCCTATTTGTTCAATTTGCTACTGATGTCTCTTTTTATTTTATTTTTTAAAAGTTGAATGTATTTATTTTTGCATTTACTATCAATCGAAGATGCTTTCTTTGATGATTGTTGCATGATGAAAGCAGTATGAACTTCGTTAAAAGGCGGTTGTACAATTAACATGATTGGAAGAATTTATTTGTTGTATTGTTTGCTGATTTCTTTTCCGCCATCTTAATTTCTGAATGCTGCTGTCCAAGAATGGCAAGATACTAATAAATGCTACCATCAGAATGTATTTAGCTAAATAGTTTTTCATTTTTTTTTTCTTACCTCTCACGAACAATTAGAGAGATGGTTCTAGTAACTAATTTGTATATTGCCAACAGTGAACCAGGAAACAAAAAAAAAAAGAAATTTATTATACACTTGTGCAACAAAAATATTAGTGTATGTGGCTCTTACTATGATGAATAAGTTTCCTAAGAAATTAATGCCTGATTTAAAACAACATAAAACCACATACACATAAACACATGGATCCACACACACACACACGCACACACTTTTTTGTTTAGAATAGTTTTGTTTACATATTTACATTCCACAATTTATTATTTATGAAAGATTTGTAAAAAAAAATGTTAGGGGGTAAAGATTTATGGAATTCAAGATTTATTTTTTTTCAAATGGAAAATTTTATTTACAAACATAGAACATAATTTTAATAATAAGAAAAATATGAATGCATTAAGATTCTTTGATTTTGAATTTTACTTTATTTTTTATTCTTGTTGAATGAATTCAATTGATAAGAATAGGACATGCAGGCATTGGGCCATTTTTTATAAGTGTTATTTATTTACTGTATAGATAAAATTCTACTGAATAATATGTTAAGCTGGAATTGATGTTATTCATAATTGTGGGACTGAATATTTTCAAGCTCTTCTTTTAAATGAATTTAATATTTGTTATAATATTAAAAACATGAGATACAAATATTCATTAACAATGAATTGACCTAGTGCTGGTATGCAACAACAGTTAAAACTTTTTATGATATTTTACTCATGTTAGTGAATGTGCATTAGGTCCTTTGATCAGGTGAGGTTAATTTAATTGTATATTGATATAATTTATAATTTAATATAATAATATATATAATAATAATTTAATAATCTATATTGATAGAATTTTAGTTAATATTAGTAGTTAGTATCTTACTTGGAAAGAAAAAACTACTTTCATCATAACTTGTTCAAATATTTTTTGAAATCCTTGAAATGTAAAAGTACTAATTGGACTATTTTCTTCATTTATAATATAATAATAGAACACCTGGGGAAGGCCGAAGAGTGATTCAGTCAAAAGTTGTGAGAGAAAGAATATTATCCATGAGGAAAATAGTCTAATTAGTACTTATAGAATTGTTCAAATATTTTCTGTAATTATTTTCTTGTGCATCATTTGTGTTTATTATGGCTAAATAGCATTATCTCTGATTAAACTTTTCTTAATATGGCTGGTTCTAGGTTAAATATAACTATTTTCATTAGATGCACATACACTTATTTCAATGAATCCTGTCCTGCAAGACCAATAAATGAATTGAAAAAAAATAACCCTCTTATTCAACAATATTCATATTATTCAAACTATATCTGTACTCTTCATTTTAAAGATAATATTGGAACATATTTTCATTCACAAATTAATCTACATTTGTATTATTTTTTGTATTTTCCTTTTATTATTAAACCTTAGCTTTTGAATGAAAATAGAATTTGGCACCTACATCTACAAATTCTTTTATGAATATGGCGATAACAAAACAATAGAATATATCCACAAATCTTTACATCCATTCAAATCATGCATAAAAAACAATTCCTGTTCTTACTTTCAAACTCTTACTATACATATATACGCACATATATTTGCTTTATTCAGTAGTGCAAATGTTATCAATTATTTCCTTTGGGTTGTATTTTTTCAAACCTTATCTTAAAAAACATTTTTTCTAAACTACAATTCAAGTTGAACTTTTGTTAATAACAACAAGAACCCGTTTTTCGCATTAAGAATGTTAGAATTGATTTATGTGTTCATTTGGGTACATATGAACAAAAACTGTATGTTCTGTTTGTAAAAACTTTGCTTTTATTATTTAGACACTGTTTTGAATATATCAACCTAGCTGTTTTTTAAGCATATTTTCTTTTCATTTATCTTTTTGTCTATATTATTATTATTATTATTATTAGTATTCCCTCCCCCCCCATAATCTGCTTTTTTCCTGTTCCCTGCTTGCTTATTCCAATTGACATAAACATGTATATCTAGAATCTAAAGCTATGCTCAGTTGCATGCTTTTGACCTTAGAAGCCTAACAAACATCCTGAGTTTTGATAGAGAGCCCTTTTCATTTCTTTTTTTTTTTCTTTTCTTTTCTTTACAACAATCTAAAAGATAAATCTTAATGTTAACTGCAAAAGGCTACAAATCTTAATATAAATTATTGTATTCAGTTAGTGTTTTTGACAATATCTTTTATAATGGGCTTTTAAAAATATTTCCAAAAGAGAACAAAAAAAAAAAAAAAAAAACTATGGAAGATAAAGATAAATTTAAATATTTAGATTTCTTTGTTTAAAAAAACAAAAACAAACCGAATGTATGTATGTATGTATGTATGTATGTATGTATGTATGTATGTATGTATGTATGTATCTAAAAAAGGCACGTTTTGATAATTGTATAGATTGCTAAAACATTTTCTAATAACATATTGTAAGGCACTGATTTTTTTTATCTGAAATATTTTTCTAATTTAAAGTTTCACTAGTAGTAAAATCCATTAATTTTGTTGTTCATCTCCTGAGAAATATGCAATGAAATATGTTAATTTTTATAGTTATGTTTAATTTGTCCAAACTTTTGACTTTTATAATTCTTATACTATGTTATTGGTTTTATTTGCTTAGCTTCCACCCCTCTGCTATTCAATTTTTCAACTTCTTTTATACCCAAACTTTTTGGCTGGCAATATATTTCTTCCATATGAATTGTTCGTGAAAATTAAATGGGAAAATTCATCCTTGTCAGAATGATGTTTTATCTGCTAGTCAGTGCTGGTAAAAATAAAAGTAAATAATTTTACTTATATGGCTCTACATTTCTTATCCTTTTAGTAGAGATAAGAATTTGAATTTTTTTCATTTATAGATAAGTATATTTTATTATATTTTTTAAAAATAAAAAATGAACAGTCATTATTCAGATTTTTGTTCTCATTTTGATTACTTCATACACAGCGTTTTAGCCAGTATGCTCTTTGGTTTTCTTTAGATATAACTTGACAGTTTTCAGATTCAGAAAACCAAAATCTAACTGATTAAAAACAAAAGTCACTGGATTGAAACAATAACTTTTCATTTATTGATTTACTTTATTTTCAATCTCAGTATTGAATTAAAGAATAGATAGGTTTTATAAAATATGAATAAAAAAAATTACCCTGTTGTAATAGATAGCAGCAGCTGTTACCCATATTTAGTTAGGCATGTATTTATCATAAAACATATTCTCTCCATCAACACAAAGTAACACATGGTTTTATTATTGACTAGGATTTCTATAATTTGAATATTGCTTATCAGATGGAAATATTTCCAAAGGCAAATATCTGTGTTCAACATTGCAATAGACATAACTCCATGGACTTACAGTGCCTCTTGCATAGAATTAAAATAAATATCACTTTTTTTGTAATAAATTTATTTTCACTTTCAATCAGAAATATAACTGGGTTTTATTATCTTAACTCTTTAAGAAAGTGTACTTTTGTTTTTAAGTAAATGAAACTTAGTTATTACAAGGAAAAAATATAAACGATTTGAAATTATGAAAGCTTTTTTATGCAGAGCAAAAAAACATTATTCATTAAAATATAGATATAAAGGATTACTTCCCCACCCTATCATACATTTTTAAACTTATTTGATTCAATCATGTAAATTACCAAACATATCTTCATTAAAATGAATTTTCTAGGAAATTTTCTACAAAAATGTTTTGGAAATAGTTGTAATTTCAGATGTTAATAATCAAAATTCTATATTTATTTATGATCTAAGGCAACAGAATATTTAATGAATTCTTCAATTTAATAATGATTGTTTCACATCTGTATCTTTATGTTATTTTAAAAAGTAAATTTTAAAAATTCCCTATTAATTTCTATACGAGGTTAAATAACTAAATTAAAAAAATATGTTTGTTGATTGATGAAATATGCTATATTAAATATAGTTTTTGTTTTTCTGCTATTCTTTTTGAATGTTAGCTTATTACTAATAAGCCAAATTCTATTAGATTCAATTTTTGTTATAATTTGATATAGTATTTTTTTAAAGTAAATATTAAGAAACAATCATTTGGATGTATTAAAAAAGAAATATATATTGAGAAATATTTAAATACTTTTTTATCGTTTGGCGGCAAATTTATATTGCTATCAATTTGTAGTAAGAAAAATCACGTCTTTGATCATTTATTTTTTGGTAATTTATAAATTAGATTTTCATTCTGAAAAATGTTAGCTTTTTTTTATATTAGAAATCATTTCAATAAGTAGTCAATATCGGAGTAATATTGCTATAACATAACCAGGTTGACCTTCCTCTTGTACCAAAAGCAACAGACAACCTACCAACCTTAGAAATTAATTTTAGTTATCAGGGTATCTGAGCTCCTGAAAAGAACACCTATCGCATCACTCATCAAGTTAATTTATAATCTAGAATTATTAGAATTCAAGTAAAACTTGATACAGGTTTTGCTTCCAAAAATTGAAAAAAAAAGATTAGTATTACAAGAATTCCTTATAAAAGACAATGATTTACATGCTTCTCTAAAAAAGTGAAGCTTTGTATTCTTAGATATTCCCCAATTTTAGAAAAAAGTTATACCATTTTAACTTACAGGTTGAATAGTGATAACTAATTTGAATTTTTAGCCACGTTGCTGAATCAATAAGAGAAGATGAAATTGATAAATATTCACTCTTGGTAAAATCCATAGTGAGTGAGAATGACACAGGCATACAATGTATAAGATTAGTTACTTAATAAATTCATTATTAATCACAACAATTCAAAAGAAATTTTTCCAAATATAACTCAATGTCTTAAGCAAAGAATATTTTAACTTTTATTTTGTTATTAAATGAATAACAAAATAATTTTAAAAAAAAGTCCGTCATAAAGTCTGTTTTGCTTGTTTGCTTTGTATATGAATAAATACATAACAAGTTTTTCCTGAGAATGTCTCGTTTGTGTAAATAAGGATAGAAATAATTTCAGATTTAGATTTGTTTATTATATTCTGTTATGATCTAATGACGTTGCAAAGTATATCTCCATAACTTAAAGGATAATGCTTTATAGCAAAAAATAACTCCAGCCTATTCACTTGCTAATTATATGTCTGTAAACATGTTTAACTAGAAATAGCGCAGAAACATTGATATATTGACTTTAAGCCTGTCAACACTGTGCATTAAAAAATAACCCATTCAAAAATAGATCCACTAGATTTCTTGAATGAGAATTTTCAACATATGTTAAGAGGTTGCAAAAAAACAAAAAAAAATGTTTGCATATATTTAAATGTCCTTTCTTTTTGTAATATTTCTTAAAATATGTCTTTCATCAACTTACACTTAGGATCAATTTAGTTATAGGATTGATTCCTTTCACATGTAACTGCGATAAACTTTACTATTAAAATAGCCAAAACTATTGAGTTAGAGTAATGACCATGATTGACCAAGTTCTGTACACCTGAAGTAAAACTAATCCCTTATCTGATAATGATTGATGAATGATTTCTATTATTTATCCTATTAATAGGATTATTTTATTCTTTTGTTTAAACATCATTGTCCTAGGTGTCTTCTTGTACCTAAAGATTTCTTTAATTGTTCACTTCTAATGACATTTTTGTAAGTTCTGAATTTAAACTGTATTGAAGAGATAGCATTTTTTTTTAATCTTTTTTTTTTTTTTTTTTACTTTAACTCTGTCATCATTTATTTTAATGGATATTGTTTAGTTAATCTAATAAACAATTATTTAGTGAAATAATAATTTTCTTTAATACTGAATGCATCGATTTAAGTCTTAAGGTATCAGACTTATACTGAATTATGAGCAAACTATTTTGGTGATTAAGTATGTATTTTGAATGACAAATGTTTAAACTTGTGATTAGAAATTATCATTTTGAGGTAACTTCTTATGGCATTCATTTGTCTGATGGGGTTGCAGCTTTAATTATGGCTGAGAGTGGTAGTTTTAATTGCAGTGAATGCATGTGAAAAGGCTCTCTTGTGATTCCGCCTTGTTTTCCTTATTTCAAATACACCTTTTCTTGGCAGTAAGCCCCCACTTCTTTTCTTATTCCAACTTTTGGTATAAATCATGTCTCCAATATAAGTGTTAATTGGTGATGAATTCCAATCACTCAACATCTCGGCCTATCACCTTCATGTTCCTTTTACAAACATTCTTGAAGTGAAGATGGAGATGCCCTCTTGCTGGTTTGAGGTAAATTTAATAAAATTAACCTCTTGGTTCTAAGGCCAAAAATAAAATTTCAAGAACCTGGTTGTCATTAGCTGATTTAAATCCAAATGTTCTCAGTCAATTTTATGCCAATTTAAAAGATGGTCAAAAGTCTTTATCTAGACATGTTTCTCTGAAAAAAAGGTTTGTATCAATATGAATGTCAACATTGTTGATAAAGATAAGAGGTTCCCAACAATAAAGAACATCTTTGATTGAGTCAGCCAGAGATGGCATGTAACAGTTTACTTCTTCTCCTGGAGTCATAAATTATGTTTTGATTTTTTACCTGTTAATTCCAGCAGGTGATTTGGTTCTAAAGAATCTTCTACCTTTGACTAGGTTTTATTTTAAGCACTGTTAGAGGCCTGACCATCGTAAAAACAAAAATCTGATAGAGATGTCAGTTTAGATAGTTTACCATGTAATATTTATAAAAAGCATGACTTTCAGCTAGCTAAAAATATTATATTTATTTAGGAATTTATTGCGATGAGGCTTTTTATAATTCAGTAATGATCTTTATTAGCGGATTGTTGTCCTCATCTTGGATTAGGTTTAATAACACCTAATCCAAGACGAGGACAATAGTCCACTAATAAAGATCATTACTGAACTAAAAATATTAACTGTACAAAATAGGACAGTCAGCATTGGCCACATCCTTTGACTTATAGAAACCATAATCCATTCAGATGTTAAACAGCTACACTAAATAAAAGAAATACCTAAAGAGTAATTACAAAGAAACAAAATATCGAAAACATTGGACATAGTTTATTGTCAAAGATTTTATACGTTTTGCTTAAGAGTTACTTGTTTATTCAGTTCCAAGAAACAGATGTTACATTTGATCAGCATTTCATCGATGCTTATTTAACTTTCTCTTGGGCTAATGTTATTCATAAATTACTCCACAATTTAAATCTTAAATATTCTGCATCAATAGTAATGAATTAAGTGAAGATAGATTTTTATTAAAAAGAAATCTTCATAAAACTCACTGCCTTTTTGTTTTGTTTTTATTACCTGAGTAATATTCTTTTTATTTTTTTTAAATTTTTATCTTTAAGAATAGCTGGATATATTAATATAATTAGTTGAATTATTTATAGTTTTTTTTCCCTTGCATTCTCTTTTTTCATGGCATGGCAGCAAAATTAAAAAAAAGGTAAATTGCTAGCCATAGCATTTATCAATTCCTGATTAAGGTAAATTTGAATTTGAAATCATATCTGTGGTCTAGATAACATGTTCATTTCAATTTCAAAAGTATATCTGTTTAATATTGATTCAAAAACACTTCAGTCCAAAGTTGTTTATCTAAAAAGTGTTATCATATTTCACAGCTTGCAGAAACAGAATTCGAAAATGTCCTTCCCTTGTCTTTTTGTTTTCATTTTATTATGAATTATTTTCCCAGATATCAACTTTTGTTATCATTAATGAATTTGTTATATTTGAATTTGTTTCAGTTGCTATATGCAAAAGGTGATATCTAGATATTACCACCCTTCACAGCAAAAGGAAAAAAAAAAAGTGAATTGGAAATGAATGGGGTAAATTTAATATGAATTTCATATATCTAGAAAATTATCATCTTCAGGTGATATTTATGTTTTGTAAAGCTATAGTTGGAGCTGGAATCTTCCTCAAATATTTATAGATTTAAAGTTTTAACTGTTTTTAAAACAATGGTGTTTTGTAAATGGCAGTTTAAGCAAAAAACCGTAACAGCTACAAGCTGTTAAAAGAAATGTCCAAATGTCAAATAATTGTGGGGAGTGAGTGAGCAATCTTGACAAACAATAAAACAATTCAATTTATTGTTGATAGTAATTACAGTGAAAACAATCTATGCAATACGATTTAGAAATAGTTGAAAACTAGTGGGTGTACCTGACATTGTCTGGGTTTTTCACTTTTGCTACTGTTTTATGATCTTAAATGACATTCATCATCATATGTTGATCTCGTGTTTTAACACTTGAATGTATCACAGAAGCTGTTCTTCATTGTAGTTTTGCATCAAGTCACCATAATAAAAAATAAAAAAATGAAAATGGACATATTTTCAACAAAAAACAACAAAGATATTTCTGTTGTGTTAAACTATATGTTTTTTTTTAGAGGTGTAGGTATTTTTTTATTGTTTTACATTTAGTTCATTTAAATAAGAGGAATATTTTTGTTCAGTAGGTTAGGAAGGGTTGTACCTGTACTCCCATACAAATTTTCCCTTGATTAAATTAAATATATCATCCAAGTACCCATGTAGTTTTTGAATTGGTTATGGGGTTCTATCTCCAAAATTCCAGGAGTAGTTTGTAAACAAACAAAAACGACAGACTAAAGATTTATTCTTAGAGATATTTTTTTAAAGATTTTAAATTCCTTGTAACAATACTGTTTGCTGAAAATAAAATTGAACCTTTGGTTGATTTTCACTGTTGGCAGTTTGTGTTTTGGAATGAAGTTAAAACTGGGTGCCTTTTCCCCCTCAGTATGAGAGTAACATTAATCATAGAATTGAGTATATCAACAAAAATAGTTTTATTTTTAAAGAAGAAGAAAAATCTTTATTTCAAAACTTGTTTGCCAATGCCATATAGGAAAAGAAATAAACTAGCGTATTTTCTTGGGTATATAAAATGAGAAGGAAGAATAGCTTTTGTGATATATTCAAGTGTTAAAAGATGAGATCAATTATATTATAAGCATCATATTTTCTTTGGTAAAAGAATGCCTTATTTTACCAAGGAGATTGCTTACTGCTATCAGTCTAGGATCAACAAATCTCTGAAAGTAATGGGTGAATTATCACGGACTTTGTTGTGTGCAACCATGCTTACAAGAGGGAAACAATTCATTGATTTATTGACTACCCTCTAACCTTTATTAGTGCCATTTATGAGCACAGAAATAAAGCAATTTGAAAAGAAATTCATCCATAAAAAGAAGAGGGAGTCGCTGAATGAAATTACCCAGTTTCACCTCTGCTAACATATTGCAAGGAGAAAAAGAAAACTTATAAATTTTCTTAACTGAAATCAAGTTGTCAGTCTTCTTCATCATTGATAATTACAAAAGTTTATACGTATTGTCAAAAGTTAGAGAGATATTTTCATTCTTTTCATATATTGTCATAAACTTTGTTTTTATTGCATTATTCAAGGCATATGAGAGGTATAATTCCAGATTTAATTTTATTTCAGCTATGAATATTCCTGATAAAGATCTTTGGGCCTTTAAAATAAGTTGAAAGAAAATTAGCATACAAAGGACATTAAGTTGATGTACTTAATTTCTTTTAAAAATCCAATTTCAAAGGAGTCACCAGATTTGTCCCCAACTTGATCTTCTTAGCCCCATTTTAATTCCAAGTTAATACTCTTTAGAGTTGCATCTAACTCTGCAACATTGATGTGTGAAAAATCAGATTTCTTAAGAAAGAAATCTGCATGTTCTACCACCTCACCTTCAGCTTCTATCATAATGCCAAGGCAATGCTGCTTGCATTGCACCATACAATTCCCATTGTTGTCTTCAGGATGTGCCACCCTCCCTGTAGCGGATCCTCTTCCTTCACCTCCTCTAAGATTATGCATCACTGCAACTATCCTTTCACTTACTCTATTCTCTTAGCATGTTCCTTCCTCTTTCTCTTTCATATAACTGCATGTGCTCATAGCCATCCAGTGACTATGTTATGGCCTACCAATTTTCCACAAATCAAAACCAGTTATTGCCTATCTCTTCCTCGGAGATTTCCAAATGTGTTTTTCCTTTCTTGAACTTTGATCCGGCAATCTCGCCCTCATGTAACCAAAGGCCTAATCCTGCCCCTGTGTCCAACATCTTGGGGCTTTTTGCCACCAGGCCAAACCTTTCAAGCTACCACACCATACTTTGCAGATATACTGCCGCCTGATCCACTAAAATGTGCTCAATATAATCAGTGGCATCTCACATTTTTTATCTTTTCAATACTTTTTTCAGTATTGCTACCATGATGTTTAGGGTGGCCATAAATCACAACTCCAGTCAGGTCAAGCAATATTTTCTATTTACATACTAATTCAACAAATGTAGAATGTGAATCTTAACATAGATTGCAACAGACTTGCCTTCAATCTAATCTTTTTCAACTTCTGTGCTATACACAGACTTTTTGTAAATGTCTTCTCTAACCCTTTTCTTATTATTTCTATATATTTTTTATCTTCATTTCTCAACTAGGGCTACTATCTTTTGTTAAAAAGAAACAATCATATCAATGGTACAACACCTAGTATTCCTTTCAGATTAGCTACCAAGTCAAACTTTGTTTATCATGAAGTCATACTGTTTTCACTGTTGAATGGTTGGACCATACTGTGAAAATTAATAGATACCATTTTATATCCAAACAGCTTATCATAGGAAGCACTGTTTCCTTGCAAAGTATCGCAGGGACAGCCCCTTGCCAGATCACTAGTGTCCAGCTGTCAGCCAAGCTAAGGTGTTGATATCTTCTCTACTTGAGATTCAATTGCTTCCAAATATTTTCTATTTTCTGGCCTGGAAGAAAATTCCTACACTTTAAAGAGAACTGAAATCTTGTCTTTGCAGAAAAAAGTGTAAATGTTGGCATTGCTGCCCAGATACCTCTAATAGTTTATATGGGTTTGCACAAACAATTCATAATCACACACATGCACGCACACACACACAGAGGCACACAGACTTTCTTCTGATTTTTTTCGCATGTTCTTATAAATTCTCAATAATTTTCATTCATCTATTGCCTGGTCATAACTATTATTTTGTTTCATGTCAAAGCCCATCTTGAGTTGTTTTATCCCCTAAGGCAATGTGAAGTTATCAATGGATTATTGCAGTGTCTTATTAAAGGAAAAAGATGGAATGACAGAAATTCTGAGAAATAATCCTATCTCTTTGCTGCATTCTACCAACTCATCATATTTTCAAAAGAAAAAGAAAATTGCCTTAAAATTTGTAATAAACAGATTTATTTTTGATAAATCCTTTAAAAAAAAATTACATTTTTTGTTCATTATATTTTTCACTAATATCTTTTATTTGAATTGACATAAAAATGAGCACATTCTCATGCCAAGTGAAAGATTTTATAATATTTTTACACATAACAAAATAATCAAACTTGTCCTTGCTTAGAAAAAATCCATCAAGGAATATCATTGCATTGTATAGAAAAACTTCTAAATTCATTACATTTTTCTTTCATAAACAGTTTAGGTTGTATTCTTATTCTATATAATGTTAATAAAGTTCAGCTTTTTGGTTTTTGTCATTATTTTGAATATATTTTTGTAACCTATAAACTGGAGTATTGAATTCTATGAAGAGTAAATATCTGTTTAAGCGCCTTTGTGTTACTTGCATACTTAACAATTTAAAATATATACAATTTAAACTATACTTTTTGCTGCAGCATGTAATCAAAAAAGTATTCTGAATAATTTTTTTTATAGGATCAACAGATGAATGATTTCCAAGTTCAGACTGTGATTATGAATTTCACCTGTATATCCATTCTTCTGTTATGGAAAAGTAGTGAAATGTCAGTTTTAAATAATGAATTTTTCTTTTGCATTTACATTTGAATAGATTTGGTTGCTTTTGTTGAACTAAGAAAAAAAAAAAAAATTATTATTTGATAGTGTTCACTTGATGCAACTCTTCAGTCGGGAAGGTTGATTATTTTTCATGAATATTCGATTTCAAATTTCTAAATGACAGAGGTTTGTGTAACCAATAAATAACTGTGAACTGCATGCTGATTCCATTCATTTATTTGTATCTTATTTCCGAAGGATCTTTCTTTTTGCATAATCGTTTATAGAGTTTATTTAATTTAGATTTATTTTGTTTAGCTTGCATGCGTACACACATATGAATAAATTTGTGTGTGTGTGAGTAAATGGATGCTTATGTGTGTGGATGTATTAATGGATGCTTATTTGTGTGGGTGTATAAATGGATGCATATATGTGTATGTGTGTAAATGAATTCATATGTGTGGGTGTATAAATGCATAAGTATATATTAGTACACAAAGGAAGTGTTAATATGTATGATTGTAAGTATAAGGTATGCTTTGTTACTTACACATTGAATTGATTTATGTCAATTGAAATATAATATAAAACATAGTTTAAAATGCTTTCATTTCAACATTTAATGTCTTGTGTCTAGGCACAATCATAAACACTCAATGTAATTGTTTGTTTTACCTTGCATCATGACATTTATAAATATATCCGAATTCATGTTTTCATTAAAAAAGAATGAATGTTTTTGTGAAGCAAATATGTAGACATAATTTCCGTCAAAAATATAACCAAAACTATGGAAGTAAATGAACTCTCAAACTTTTCAATTTTGAATGTTCACCCTTCAAGGCATAAGATTAACAAAATATTGTTATACACCTACAAAAGCATAACAAGAATTAAGTCACTGACTTGAAGATTGATTAAATATCTTTATTAGAATCAACTTTTGCTTTCACCTTGCCATGAAAATAAATAAATCACTGAAGTTAATGCAATTGGTAAAAGATAGAATTGTGCATAAAGAAAAATGTCTCCCCTCTCTCTCTCTCTCTCTCTCTCCCTCTCTAGAGAGTAGATAAGTATAGATATCATCAACAGCTTTTGGTGACTGTCAGTTTCTCACCCGTGCATTCATCAGACTATAAAGTGAATGGACAAGTG
>JAYKTE010010364.1:0-15998 GCA_036873565.1 Xipholeptos notoides
GGGGTTAAAAGGGTTTTTTTTTCTCCCTCAGAAAAAAAAAAAAAAAAAAAAAAAAAAAAGGAAATACACAACTGATAAAACAATTCTATACCAAGAATAAATATTGTTATTTCTGGAAAACACCAAATACTTTTCTAGCTGCACCCCCCCCATTTTAAGCACGACTTAAAAGGGACGTGAGCTGGCTCAAGTCTATGAATTTATCTCAAGAAAGAAAAGAAATTATAAAGACAAATATATTAAACATCTATATAATATGCGGTCCCCCTGCAACAGTGTGGGCTACACATTTTAGTCTTCAGAAGGCTTGGGTGAAGGCTTGTGCAGCACCATCCACACTTCTTGGAACTGCTGTATCTCCCATTAAACATCTATATATATGCGGTCCCCCTGCAACAGTCAACATGTGCACCCCCAGTGCTGTGCTTAGGAACATTGCAGCCCTCTCCCCGCAGAATGCGCTCTGTGGCCCCTACCCACACAAGTCAACATGTGCACCCCCAGTGCCGTGCTTAGAAACATTGCGTCCCTCCCAACAGAATGTGCTCTGCGGCCCCTACCCACAAAAGTCACTTTGCGCATCCCCTTCAAAATACTGGACCCACAATAAATAGTACTTTAAATAATATAACATGATCTTGGAAGAACGCAAATATTCCGTAATCATGAAAAAAAGAAAGAAATCGAAGAATTGGTGTTTTGAAGCTAACCTTTTCACAACTTTTAGCTACTTTTTGGTATTTTGCAGCTATTTTTATAGCCATTTAAATCTCTTTGAAGTTGTCTATACCCAAACTTCATAGCCAGATGACATCCCAGTGCCTTGCGGCCCCCAAGGAGCCTGGATATTGTCAGATCCCTACTAATAACTACAGAATTAAAAGAAATGATAAAATTGCAAAAGAGGCAATTAACGACAAGAATATTCTTTAATAAAAGAATATTTTCACAGCCTTATTAATAACTACAGAATTAAAAGAAATGGTAAAATAGCAAAATAGTCAAGTTACAACAAAAATATTCTTTAATAAAATAATATTGTCACAGCCTTATTAATAACTACAGAATTAAAAGAAATGGTAAAATCACAAAATTGTCAAGTAACGACAAGAATATTCTTTAATAAAAGAATATTGTCATAGCCCTACTGATAACTATCCTTTAGATAAATAAATATCTACCCAATTTTCTGAAACGCAATATACCACTGGACATCCATACATTCTAACTATTCCAATCATTAACAATCATAAACCTTCTTTTTTATATTTTAATGCCAGATGAGACCAGATATCAAGAAAGACGTCTTTCATATGAACTGGACTCCAGATGTCGTACCAGCAGATGAGGTAAGATCAAAATCATCTTTTTTTATTCATTCATCTTTACACTACTTATTGACCACATCTTTATCATCATAATTGGAGCAGTGGGAAAAGATTGGTCTTTGGATACCTAGTACACGAGTTCAAATCCCAGTGAAAACCATTGTAATCACTTTCAGCTGTCTCGATGTTGGAGCAACGGAAAAAACTCGGTCTCTGGAATCGTATTACACAAGTTCAAATCCAAGCCAAAACCATTGCATTTGCTTTCAGAAGTGGTAAAAGGTCGGTCTTGGAAATCGTATTAAACGGGTTCAAATCTAAGTCAAAAACTCTTGCATTCGCTTTTGTAAAGTGGTAAAAGCTCGGTCCCTGGAATCGTATTAGACGAGTTCAAATCCTAGGCAAAACCATTGCATTCGCTTTCAGAAGTGGTAAAAGGTTGGTCTCTGAAATCGTATTACATGAGTCCAAATCTTAGTAAAATCTATTGCATGATATATAGTGCCCCGCATTGTTTCCTAATGTAATGATCAGAAGTTCCATGCTTATGTGGTGTTGAAGTTATCAACAACCGTGGAATTTACACGGGTTCTGTTAGTAGCAATAAAGACGAGAACAATAGTACAAGAATTCAATTCGCAAATCTCCATGATTCCGAAAAACAAGTTTTTTTTATAATTTCGGTAAGATTTCAGTAAGGAACCCCAATTGTAATCTAAAACCCTTGCTTTTTTTCCCCTTTCCCCCTTTATAACTCATTTCCTCTGGATGGATTCTAATGTAATTATTTCAATCAATTAAATCAAGCTGATAAAATATAAAGGTTGAAGATTGTTTGGTACGATACTCTCCATTAAAAAAAAAGATAGAAAAAAACAAAACAAAACAAAATGCTGCTCCTAACTTAGTTTATGAGTTTAAAATGACATTTGTCAATTGAAGCAAAGTATTTTATATTTGCGCAAAAAGTTTCAAAATTTTGTTTATGTTTAGTGCTGAGTGTCTTCAAGACGGTTCCCTCCTGTACAACGCCTTTCTCCATCCATACTTTCCAGTTTCTTAACAAAAAATAAAAATCGTTAGTAATTACATTTATGTATTTTGAAATGACTCTGTTCCAAGAATTTGAAAATTTAAAGGATTTCAATAAATTATCAATTGTATGAATAAATAATAATAATAATAATGATAGTAATAATAACAATAATAATAGTAATAATAATAATAATAATAATAATAATAATAATCATAATCATCATGATAATAATGATAATAATAATAATAATAATATAAATAATAATAATAATAATAATCATAATAATAATCATAATAATAATGATAATAATAATAATAATAATAATAATAATAATAATAATAATAATGATAATAATAATAATGAATGAATGAATGAATGAATGAAACAAACGTGAAAATATTGTTAATTTTATTTATGTTAGACAGGACATTGAACGAAATCTCGTGTAGATGAGATCGTTCGAGACTTCGTAAAAAAAAATAATAAAAAAATAACGGAACAGTGACAAAAAGAAAAAAAAAGAAATTGCTTCTTTTTTGTCCGTTTTTATTTTATTTTATTTTATCATTTCATTTCATCCATAACTTTATTTTAAAAAATCAATCGGTTAAAACAATTAAAACGATTTTTATATTCCCTCATAAATCGGCGAAATAAATTCAATTTTGAATTTTATTTTTTATTTAATTTAAAAAAAAAAAATTTTTTTTCCTATATTGTTTTATTTTTATTATTAATTATTTTTTTGCTGGGGTTGTTTTATTCTCTTTTATACTATTTTTTAAATAGTAATAAAAAAAGAGAATTCAATAAAAACACAACAAAACAAACTATTCTATTTTATACTATTTTTTTAAAAATAAATGGTTGTTTGTTTTGTGTTTTTTTATTGAATTTTCTTTTTTTCTTTTTTTCTTTTTTGATAAGTGACGATTTGTAAAAAAATGATTTTTTTCGCGAGATTTATGAACGTTATTTTATGACATAAAAACGAGAGATAACCATTGATTTGTTTTTCGCTTTTTCCTTTATTTTTTATTTTCTTCCCTTTTTTTCTTATTTTTGCATCGTTTCCACAAGATTTTTATAATAGAATTAAGAAAGAAATATTGATTCTTAAATTAGTAAGTATTTCCCTCACTTCTTGATATAATAATTATTGTTAACTTTGTTAATGGTTCCATTATCATTTTCAAATCGGGTGAGTCGTCTTGGGCCATTGGATAGCCAGTCGAACTTCGGAATTGTAGTACGCGAGTTCGAATCCCAGTCGTTCTGTTTGCACTCATATTTGGACTAATACTCTTGGGTAAAGTAGGAATCCCCACTTTCCCTCCTGCTATAGGTTAAATAGTAGATATGGTTTTATTAAAAAAAAACTGTGACGACAAAAAAACTAACGTTTATCAAAAATGATTGTTCTCTAGCATTAAATGACCTAAAAAGGTTGATATGCCGTAAAACACAAACAAACAAACAATTTTTCAAATCATTAGGATCACTATACAAGCATTACTTCTCCCTAATATCATCATCATCATTAGTATTAGTAGTAGTAGTATTAATAGTGTGTTTGATTTGTAGTACTGCATATAAAATTGTTAGGTCATTTAATGCCGAGGACAATCATTTTTAATAAATCTTCTTTTGTTTTAATGTCGATTAACGATTCCGATTAACTTAAAAATTCAAGAGAATCGTAACGAAAGAATCGTAAATCTAAGGTATTTATTTAACGATGCTATTCCGATTCCCCCAAAAATACACAATTCTTACGATTAACGATTAAGATTCCAAGGAATTGTCCCATCACTAATTATTAATATTTTCTCCAAGAATATTAGCCTGAAATTGAATGTAATGAGGTAACTGGGATTTGAAAATGTCTATTACAATTCCCAAGAATTTAACTGTTATGCTAATGGGGAATTTTTACTATAAAATGGAACAGAGTTAATTCAAATATGTGTAAATATTTTCTGCTAAAAAAAGCAATGAGACACCAAGGGCATAAATCAATTTTTCTTTTGTTAAATAAATATATCAGGTCACTTATAAAATCAATCTTTAAAAACTACATCCATATCCTGAGTATAATGATAGACTCTTTCAATATTTTACAAAATATTTTCTTTCCAAAAATGTATCAATGAAATATAATCCTTTCTATAACCTGCTTCTCTTCAAGGAATATATCAAAATCATATATCTTTTTACATATCTCTTTATAAAGGAGTTGTATTCTAGCTTTCTAAATCTATCCTAAATTTTTGCCAATATGAACTGACCTACCAAGGCTCACATGACGTGAAACAAACCAGCTGAATAGAGAGAAAAAACGAAAATTAGTTTGTATCTCAAATCAAAACAAAAAAGGATACGAGGTACGCTGAATGGCTGAGCAAATGCATGAAAGGCTGAACCCCAGGTAATCTGCCAGGGAGCAATGTAAGTGAAGATAAACTTTAATTTCAGCAGGAGATCACAGAACTACAAAGAAAACAATAATATATTAATATATGGAAAGTCAATTACAAATGATAGAAAAGAAAATGTCAAATTACAAAAAGTAGGAGGTTTAGTCAAAATAATCTTAAATTATATAGCACACTATTTTATCTCCAAATTTGATAACAAATTTTATTTATATAGTTATACACCGGAGGTAAAACTGATGCATTTTTTTTAAAGTATATAAAAAAAAACTTTATAAATGTACTTTCTATATGGCCAATTTCATAATTGTTATATTATTAATAATATTATAATGCATCCTTATTTAATCAATGCCCAGGTATAGTAAATCGTCCTAAATTGAATTTTATAATTCAGGGTTTTAACTACGAAATTACAAAACATTTTTTTTTTTTAATTCCTTAATTAGGGATTTGATATTTCTGGAAATTTCATTCATTGCACACAAAAATATCTATGATGACAAATCAATTTACATACCATTGCAAACTGAATTTTTGCTTTTCTTTACAAAATCTTTCATAAAGACTCATTTCAACAAATTCATTTCTGTATACATGTTTTATGAATTAAGAAATAAAGAGAAACAGTCAATAAGTATTAGTTAGATTATTCCAATTGAATCTATTATTCGATCTACATGTATATAGCTAGAGTGCTAATGATAATCTATGTTTAGATTTCTTAGTTACTTATGCTTGTAGTCAGAACTGAACTGGTAAACTCCAGATGATATCAACTCAAACTTGTAAACTAATAAGCAATAAACCATAAAGACATCAGAGAGCCAAATACCAGTAGCTTTATATCTAGGTAACATTGATTTTGTAAAAGTATTTATTAATATAAGAAATTCAAACAAACTATAGAAAGTCTAGTCTTTTTAAAATACTAGTTTAATGTGGACTTACTTTGCAAAAAAGAATAGACATGACAAAGAAATCTAAAAGGAATGTTTCAGTCGCTGCCTTGAAGTCATACTTGAAGAACAAAACGGCAAAGGCCAGGATCATGTGTTGTTTGAGGGTATCGGAGAAGGAAAATCTCAGCAGCTTGAGTCCACACACAACCACAATCACCGAACCAAAACTGAAAAGAAAATTTAAAACATCTTTTTTATTTCATTCATTTTTTAGAAGTATATATTTTCAAAACCCAACTTTATCATAGCAATGTTTTCCCTTGTTTTTTTTGTTGCTGTAATGTCATCTTCTTAAATATTAAACTAAAAATGATTGATAAACTAAATCATAAAATTTATTTCTCTAACTGTAAATTCTGTTGACTAAACTTTGAAACCAGGTCATTAAATAGCTTTTATTAAAACAAAAGTAGTTTTTAAAAAAAACAAAACTTTTTAGTTATTCAACTTATTCTATCATAAATATTGGAGGGATAGAATGTTTTTCAGAATTTTGCAACTTACTGAAGTCCAAATTTTTTCACTATGGCTGGGGCGGATAGTGTTAAGGCACAGAGAAAGACGACTGGGTATATAATATTCCTCTCGATAAACCGTAACCATATGTACAACTTCTCAAAACACATAACTGGGGCTGGCTCTGAAAGATTAAGTATATTCCAAGAACTTTAGAAGAAAAAAAAATCCAACAAATAAAATCCAACAAATAAAAGAGAACAAATAAATGAATTTGTTAGTAAATATATATATAGGCTAACAGAATGATTGAATTATCAATTGTTTGTTTGTTTGGTTGGGTTTAACAGCATGTCAAACTCTTCAGTTATTTAATAAAAGAAAGAAATTTCTTTTTTAATGCAATATATTTAATTCAATGAGGATTAAATTTCTCAAGAACTTTATTCTAGAATGAAAATACATATGCATCAAAACCATACTTTTAGCTATTTTTTCCAAGAAAACTCAGTAATTGAATATAATCACAAATCTCAACTGTTTATCTCGACTTTAAAACCAAAATTATAAGACTTCATAAGAATAATTAATAACATTTTCATATAGACGGTGGCACACCTAACAGACCAGATTTAAAACTTCAATAGTTGTTTTAAGAGATGAAAGAAATAACAAAGTTTTCTCTATGCAAGTTGGTGCACTGTCTCAATCAGCCATTTCTGTGCACCTGAATGAGTGGATTGATACTGCAAGAATGACAGAGCACAGTTCACCCAATATAACTGAGCAACAATGTTTGTTTGTCTGACACTTTGGGATTACTTTCTGTGGGGGTATGGGGATGAAGTCAAATATGCATGTGACAAAACCAACAACAATTGTGGAACTGGAGCAGCAGGTCAGGGACACCTTTGTAGAGATAGCAGCTGTGAGGGGTTGATCAAGAATATTGGGGCTCACATCAAAGTGCACAACTAAGCTAAAGTGTGCAGAATCTCCTCAATTTTTGGATTATAAAATTTATCAACTGTATTTACTTAATAGTAAAGTTTCAAACAAAGCTAAGTGCTTTAGATCTGCAAAACTGAATAATGAATATTATCAAATTTAGATTTCAGAAAAGGATTTATATAATGATTATGTATGAATTTATGATCCAATGTTTTTAAATAACGGCATAATAAAAAAGTTTTAAAAAAGGATGTCATTTAAAAAATAGCATATATGTTTAATTAGAGTCTAACCAAGAAATAATCATTTATGATTGAAGTTACCGAAAGAGGAGATCTGATGTTTTAGATACACAAGAACTGCAATAATTTAAGTACAAGTTACATATCACAGAGAAGAAACTTTGTGATAGAATGTGTTTTGTAAGACGTAAAAAAGAAAAATCCCCAAAATACATACCATCAGCTTCCAAGTGCTTCTCTTTATAACTTGGAAGGATGGGGTCATAGCAACACAACCATGGCATCTCCTTACGCAGTTGCGGGATTATGTAGTGGATGATGAAGCCAACAACTGCAGCCAAATAGTAAAGTACATCACTGAGGTACGGCTAAAAAAAGAAGATTAATTCTATTAAAAGGACTCAATAAAAAAAAAGATAACATTTTTTTTTGAATAATGAAAACTGTAATGAAAGATTTCAAGGGAAAAAAAACAAAAAGTAAGTAGCAACAAAGAATGGAAAACTGAATGCAGTAGCAATGATGGAAAATAAGTTTTTTGTAAAATCCAAAGTTCCAAATAATAAGTCACAAGCTATTAATAAAAACAATATAAGATAACAATTCAAACTATTCAATCTTTTTTATTTTTATATTCTAATTTAACAAAAGAAAATAAACCAAAGGATGTAACTAAACTACTTTCATCAAAGAAAAGAAATAGAATAAACTACAAATGTTGTTCCAAAAGTAATGAATCCTATTTTTTGTTATCATTAAAATAAATGAAACTTTGTGCTCCAGAATTTTTTTTACATAGTCACCAACATTCTCAATGCACTTTTGCCAGCGATCAATGAAAGTCTGTGCAATTGCATCCGGAGTGTGCTTTGTCACTCACATCTCTTTCACCACTCTGAAATCGATGAACCCATCTTCTGGCTGTGCTGACATCAACTACATCGGCTTTGTAAATATAACAGCGCCGGTAAATGTTGATCTCTTCAATTTTTTTCTGCATGGAGGAATTCAATAATGCATCTCTGCTTCTCATACACGTCCATGACAGTGGTTGCTTTCTTATATTCTCACTTTGTCAATATTTGCAACAGAGACATGAAACTTACAGGTTATGAATGTATAAGTTCAGTCATCATAATAATGCAATTTTCAAACTCCTCTGATCTTTTTGGGTAGAATAGAAAAAAAGGAATCATTACTTTTGGGATGACCCTTGTACATATTTACTTCAAAGCATATCTTTTTCAGAATTATATTTATTCAGAGATATATTTTTCCGAAATTTATATGACTACCATGAGTTGATTCCAAATATGATTAGTTAATTAATAAAAAAAATTTTTTTAAATAAATAAAGACAATTTTAAACAGAATATTTTTAGTTTAAAAAGTTATTTTTTACTACCAAAGCTACTGCTAAATATGCCTATGAGAGAATGTAGTTCTATTAAGAATTAAGTATGAGTATTTTCAAGTAAAGATACTACTAAAAGGATGTTCTTTAATAATAATCAGTTGGTGCAGCATCCCTAATATAAACTATGCTATCAATCAAGAATATGAATACAATTACAGAATAAAAGTATAGACATAATTTGTTTTGGTACATTTTATAATGCATTTTTATGTAAGAATTATGCTTTAATAGCACCTAACAAGGGTCCAATAGATGTTTAAAAAAATTACTTAATATATCTTACCTGCAGGACAGGACTGCTGAAGACAGTACTAACATGAACTGCAAACATGATGATTGCAAATAATATACAAACTAAAAGATCTGACTGTAACCGGTCACTCTGAAAGTATAAAGGTTGAAAAGTTTGGTTGATAGTTCCAGTCACTTTTCAAAATTGAAGTTTCATCAAGGCATGAGTTGAACTTCTATCTAGAGACTAAGCAACAATTCAAGCAGGTATCAGAATTTATGAAAATTCAACTTTTGTACCAAGGGAAAATCCCAATAACATAAATTGCTTTGTTAATTAATTCAACACTACTTAACATTCATAGTATATGACATTAAGTTAGATATACCATGAAAGATACTAAATTATAATTTCTTATATCAAAATTAAATTTATTACAAAAAATTATTACTTGGTATTATCACTTAATATTAATAGACTGGTCCAGTGTTATGAAAAGTTGTTTTTTTGTGGGGGTGGGGGAGTTCATAATATTTGTTACAGGAATGAGGCTATAAACTGAGAAAATTCTTAATAGGACGGTTGTTAAGAGATTAATGAAACCAAACCTTATAAGAAAACATATCTTTACTTACCACACATTTTTTAAGTTTATCTGGCAAGGGGTCAATAAGTTCATTTTCCCCTGGTTCTACTCGTTGATTAACACTTTTCCCACAAATCAAATCTTTTATAAGGGAACTAAAAAGACAACAAAATACATAAATTATATACAGATGAAAAAAATGAAAATATTTTGTTAAATATCTATTAACCAAGTATTCTTATGTATTAAAAGGATAACCATGGCTAAGTGTTTCTATGCTTGAACTTTAGAACTGTAACATAAGCTCAAATCATGGTTCATTTATTACATTCATTCTCAGGATAATATATTCAGGAAAGTTGTAGATCTAGTTCATTTCTTCCCTTCTTCACCGCCTAATTATTGGTTAAATAGTAAAGCAACTACTGCTCTTCTTACAATATATCAAAAGAAAGACATCTATAAAAAAAATGGTTCTCAAAATTAACTGACTCTAAAGGTTGATAAACTGTAAAACAAATTATTTATGAACCGATTCAAATATAAGGTGACCTTCTACTCTTATTTTATGTCTCCGAAATGAAAAAAAAATTTTAATATAAATGTTTAAAATTTGAAATAATCAGAAAAATATTTAACATACAATATAAGCCATTACCTTAAATTTATCAAATCGTTTTCTCACATTTCTTACCTAATAAATAAATGCCTATAGTTATTGCATGAATATGTGCTTAAGAATATGCATTTGCTTATGCAAACAATTCCTATCTTTTTCAAATACAAAGAACAAAAAATTTTATAACAACTGAATATAAACTGAAAAAAAAGTTATGTCATCAACACAATACTACTTAAAAGTTATCAAGTAAAAAAAAAATGTTAAAATGAAAAATGAAAGTAAGTCGAGAACTTACAAAAGAACACCCGGATCACTCGCTGACCTGCTCAGATGGTAAGAAATAGCCACCAGAAGAGCACAAAATATTGAAAACATAACATGTTGGGAGTTTTCTTTTTGCTACAATAAAAGAGGAAGATGTTATTTAGAATATAATTGAGAAAGACTAATTTGTATTTTATCAAACAATGTTTAAGTTCAAAATTTCTTTCAATAACTACTAGACAAGAGAATAATCTATTCTTTTAGTAGTGTCTTAACATGTAAATTACTAAGTCATATAAATACATTAAGAATCACCCTCCTTTTTGAAAAAAATTACAATAGAAAAATTCTAATAAATTAGAAAATTTATAATATATTTTTACAATACTGTCACAGAGTTGATTTTTAGGTTTAAAAGGAAATATAAATTTAAATTCAGTTTTCAAAATTAGTTTTTTATCATTAATATTCTTGAAAAATATGAATTGGAAAATACTTGCATAGTAAATTACATAGTATATTATCTAAAAGATCCAATTGAAAAAAAAATCAATAGAATCTCTTACAAATACACCAAGATTTTTTTTAAATTTAATTCTACTGATCTTTGAACTAACACCCATTTTCACATGTATTGTAATAAAACAAGCAAACACTTTATTTCTACTAAAAATTGCGTAAACTAAAATGTTCATGTAATAAAGCTGTTATAGCATAAAATGGTCCATATGAAGTATGATGTGAAATGAAGATCTATCATTAATCTTAATAATTTTTTTTGATCATTCATTTTATCATAAGTTTTCTCTACAAACTATATTGATAAAAATACAATAAAAAATTAATTAATCTACTGATAACAAAGTTAAAATAATTAATAAAACTTTTCAAATAGAAAATTACCTGCATGGCATAATAACAGAAGAAATAGAGCAATGCCACAGCTATCACACTTCGAGTAACAGAGTAGACAGCAGCACCCAAACTGGTTGTGGCTGTAATAACAAGTATAAAGAAAATTGAAATAGAAGATAGTTTTTGAAACAAACTAATCTAATACATGTATTTGCTTACCATAATATAATTCAGCTGCTACTTTTGTGCATTGATGAATTATAAAAAAATCAAAGAATGGACAGCTGCAATAAATAACTTAATACATAAGATCTGATTTACATATTTATATTGGTTTTAAATCCTCAACATCATTAGAATATATATAATAAATATTAATTGGTCCCTGTTTTTCTTTTTCTGTTTGACAGGTGAAATCTTTACTTCACACATATAGAAATTTCTTATTTTCAAACTTCTGCTTTCTAAGTAAAAATGTATTTTCTTTCTAAGTATAATTTTTGAGAAGATAATTGATTTGAGATAACTAGGAAATAAAACAACACGGCTCTATTCATTTACAGTTATTTTTATTTTATAAATAGAAATTTCTAGGGCAATTTCTTTCATTTAATTAATCAATAATTCTGTTTAACTTATTTGATAACCAATTTCGATAGACACAATTTTAATAAACCATGACAAAAATCAGAGATATTGTAAATTTTTTGGCTTTCCAGAGACAAAAATGAATGAAAAGAAAAAATAAACAAAGAAAAAGAAATGAACAAAAAGAAAGAAAAAAATTGTATAAAAGAATATCTTTTGAAAATAATAACTAATAGTTTACATAATCAATTCAATGCATATAAGTAGTTGGTGCTTCTTATCAAGTCATTACTTTCTCAGAATGCACAATATATAAAATGAAATATATAAATAAATGATAGTGGTCATAAGTAATATCACCAGGAATTGGCTTTTAATCACTTACCATTGCCACCAAATATATGCATATCTGTCTGTTCCAATATGTACATAATGAATGTCTTCACCTGGGGTAGCAGGCCTACTGTGAACAGCACCGGGAACAGCAAGATAAAAACTAAAACAAAGTAATAAACAAAAGTGGAATAAGATTTGGAAATATGTTTACTACTTAAACAAGAATTTCCACATAAAACCCTGTAACATTAACATTTAACACTGATAAAATCTTTTTATCAAACTGTAATAGTTTTCAAAATTAATGATTATAATCGAAACATTCATGAATTTTACCATGTATTTTGCATTTCTAAGTTAATTTTTTTAGGCTTATGAGTTAGTTAGTTAGTTATTTTGACGACATATCAACTGTATTATATCATATAATATTGAAAACTATTTTGAGAAATGCCTTCCTGCTCTTCAGAAATTGTTTAAGAACAGTAGTAAGTTAATATATTGTTATATTACAATGGAACAACTGTTTTCTTTAATAAGAATAGTCAGGTAAAATATTTCTAGAATATTACAGAATTGATTTTAGTATGGATTTTTACTAAAAAAAAAAAAATAAATGTAATTTTGAAATGACATTATAATCATAGTCATCTAAATATTTTTGGTAATTTCCAGTTTAGTGCATAAAATAGGTTAATAAATATCATTTATTGCAAAATATTTAGTTGAGAAATCAGTTATAGGTTCATTATTTTGTTTAAACTAATTCACATGATTTCCAAAAATCCTTAAGGCCCTAAATCAAAAATAGGCTGTGGGGTATGTATATCGCATTTTAGAAAAAACATCTTGTACCTCTTTGATTAACATCTTATCGGAAATTTTTTATTAATGAAAAATTATCTTATTTTACAATCATTTTATTATATTTTGTTCTCTTATTTCCAGTACTTTTATTACCTTTCACGATTTCTGTAGCAAATTCCAGGGATGCAGATGCAGTGAATGGAAAACCATATATAATGAAGGCCGTGGAGGACACATTATGGGTTGCATAGTCAAGTAACTTTAAAAGGCCACAACACAAACAGAAGTAGAATGGACGGCTGAACACTATTAGACGATTGTAGCCCTGGAATAAAGTATAGCAGGTTTTAAGAAGTTAAATAATAAATAATAACAAAAAAAAAAAACTTTTAAAAATTTTATCTGAAAAACTATTTCATTCATTTATTCAACCAATATTTAGAAAAAAATAAATAGTCAAAATTTCATATTTTAATTATTTTTCATAATCCAAACACAATTTGCAAGTAATCAACAGGGTTTTGTTCGATTAATTTATCCTATATAAAATTATTTTTAAAATTCAATGATGTAAAAATCACTCTTAATGCACTTAATAATGTAAAATACTATGAAATAGAAACAGTTTTAAAACTAAAATTTCATAATTATACTTACATGCATAGGTGATGCAGCATCTGGCTGTACACTCTGCCAAGTGAAAAATAAAGAATTTATCAACCAAAATATTATTATTATTAGAAGAAAACACTTATTCATCCACATTATAATTAGGTACTTAAAAAACATAAATAGTTAATTCTTTTATTATTCCTAAATATATTTCAAAAGAGTTTTTCCAACTTAGATGAAAGGCAGGATTCATAAAAGTATTTGTAATAACAAAAATCATAATTGATTTTCATTACATGGGGTTTTTTTTCTCATTAATGACACAAAAATTGTTTTTCTATCTTTTGAATGCTTGATTAAAAGAAAGAGAAAAAAAATTGAATAGGCAAATAACCAAGAATTTTTAATTTCATAAATAATCTATCAAAAAACCAGGAACATAATTTTTTTTATCTTATCAATATTTTATTACACACCATAGAATTTTTCTACTTCAAAATGAATCCAGTCCACAAAGCAAAATTTTTGCAAATGTAAATAAAACTAAACACATTTCTAATGCTATTCTCATTTACTACTTAAGGTGGAAGACAATTCATAATTTTCAACTATTCTGTATGAATCCCCACATTCCATCCAGCTATGGATTAAATAGAGCATACTATGATATTAAAAAAAACTATGCATGGACAAAATAACATTTCTCAAAAATGATTATTCTTAGGATTAAATGACCTAAAAAGGTTGATATGCCATAAAACACAAACAAACAATATTTATTTTAACTATTCTAGGTAGTTAGGCATTAGAATGGCATATGTACCTTAATATTCTACGAGTTTTATATGTAAGCTGAGTTTTAAATCTGTGATTATTACATTATTACACCATTTAAGGTGCACAATTGCCATGAAATAGATTACTAATATTTTTTCTGCAGATATAAATTATGGATTTATGAAGATAAGTACTGAAGAGAAAATTTCATGCATAAGAATTTATTTGAATAAATGGAAAAAGTTTTCCAAAGTTAAAAACAATATTGAATTTTTTTTTCTGATTAAAATAAATATTGATTGATTGGTTTAATGGCATATCAACCATTATAGGTTGCTTAATGCCGGATACTCTTTGGGTATTGATATATGAGTTTTATAAGGCAAACTTTTTCTTAGAAAAGGGTTTTAGATATATATTGATAAAGATTAAACACGTGCAAATAAAAAGGACAGGCATATAATTAAGTGGGAGAGGTATTATGTGGGTTTGACGTACCTTGAGCAAGGAATACTGACAGCTTGCTAAGATGAAGCAAAAGAGGAAAATGTAAAAGTCCTGGTAAAAATGAGATGAAAGTATAAGTGCTCCAAGAGAACTGACGGCTACAGCCATAAGCACTGCAACCAGATTCTCACTGATAGTAAGATTCCTGTAAGATAAGATATTGAAAAAATAGTAAACAAAACTTACAATACTTTTGATAATTTGGAAAATATTAATAATAATAATAATAATAAAGATTGGATTAGTTAATGAAGAATAACTAGAAAAAAAAATTGTACATACAACTTAAAATAAATAAAAACCAAATAAACATCAATTATGAATGTGTATAGCTACTTCAGTGATAGCTACTTTATCTGACTCTTAAAAAAATTTTTCTGAAATCTTTAAAATCTTATTCTAAATTTCATTTTGAGAAGAGTCATGGAATGCAGTTATTTTCAAATATCTATTGCTGTGTATATTAGTAATAGTTTTTTTCCATGCGTTTCTTGAAAAATATAACATATTTAAAAGGGATTATCCTTTTAAAAAAAATGATAAAACAGAGATTGTCCATGCAAAATTTCAAGAGTAATGTAATTTATTTCAGGCATAATAGAACAGCAATATGAATGAACACCACCAGATGATTTCAGAATTACTTTCTGGTCTCTCATCTGGAATGATCGTTCTTTTAAGATTTCAAAGATAATAATAACAAGTGTATTCAACTACCTATGCTGTGTTAGCTAACTATACCATTATTTTAAATAATCAAGTGAAAAACAAAAGGAATGCATATTTTGACAAAAAAATTATTCATCTTGTTTCAAATACTTGGGGTAGAGTACAGTAAAAATGCTGTTTTTCTGTTTTAATTGTATATTCATGAAATTAAACGTTAATGACGTGTACTGTCATTGTTATTTAAAACAAATCCTTTCAATTTTTCGGATATTTCTTTTAATATCTTTCGAAAAGTTTTTTATATATTCCAAATGTT
>JAYKTE010010474.1:0-15995 GCA_036873565.1 Xipholeptos notoides
GCCCAAGACAGCTGAAAGTGAATGCAATGGTTTTCACTGGAATTTGAACTTGTGTACTACGTATCTAAAGACCAAGCTTTTCCCACTGCTCCAACTTCGCTGCCCATTGTGTAGATATGAGATAAAGAAAATAAGAAGCATTACTTTTGGAACAACTCTCATATAACAATTTTATCTTTCATCTGTAAGAAATGAGTTTTTGAATTTCTCTGTTTTATGACTCAAGGATGGTAATTCTTACCCAAAAATATTTGCCCATAGGTAAATATAATAGATAACTTGCATAATTATATTTTCAGAATCTGAGAATTTATAGCTTATCCATATGGGCTTTTATTCAGAGATTACATCTCCTGTTGATACTAGTTATTTCATTCATCTAAATCTTTACTTTGTCTTTTATCTTAGTATGATTCAAATCATTTTTGAAATTCGATTTTCTCTTTTTACTACTTAGAAATTTCTCTTTTTTTCCCTTTTAAGTGATACTAATAAATTTTGTCACAACAGTTTTAAGAGCATTTCTGGTATTAGTACAAGTCTATTTCCTCTTTTTTATGTGTCAGTCATAGTCTTATCATCACTTGATGATATTTTCTATTTGTCTGCATCATATTTTAAATTATTTGTTGTTTTGACAGTCTTAGTGTAATCATGCATTTATTCATTTTGACATTCCACTCCAATACATTGTCTTTCTGATTACCATTGTTTTGAGATTTTGTGTTCTCTGTCTCTTTTAATGATTATACTTGTTCTGTCCTTCTTTATTTGATATTATTTTGGTTCTTTTTTCAATCTAGAACCTCACTCTACTTGTGCTTTTTTATACATTATCTGTCTGGTATTACCAAATGAAAAATCACCTGGGAAGCATTAAACCACTTTATCCATCATTTGTTATTATTATTATTATTATTATTATTATTATTTTCTTCATTATTATGATGATGGTGGTGATCATCAGTTTTTCTAACAGTTTCTTATTACTCTTCTCTTATTACCTAAGACCTAGATTGAAGGAAGATTATATTTCTAAGTATTCTGCATATTAACTATATTTATGGTTGATTGGAATTCTATTGAAAAGACTTTTCGAATCTGATAAATAGCTTTACATTGTGCGGATTGTTTGATTTCACAATGCTAAGGGTTACCAAGTATTTTCCTTATATGTTTATATCATTCTTGTTTGAATATGATATTACTACTTTTATCATTATTCATATAATATACAAGGAGTTGATGTCCTAGCTGAGAATGATTAGCAATGCTAATATTAAATTCATCTTATCAAAATCCTTTTTCAGGTTTACTAGGTTCAATTTCAGGTTTACTAGGTTCAATTTTGAACAAATATTCTAAGGAAAGGTCTGAATTCCCCATGACTAATTTTTCCTAGGTTTTTAAAACTATTGGTTAAGTTGTAGAAAAATCTCCTGCGTTTTATCACAGAGATGGTATGCACCATGTTCTCTCTTAGCATTGTGCAAATTAGAGCCCAGATTCAGCCTTATAAGTTAATAGATTCCTTGAAAAATCTATTTTTACTGTTATGGACAGCACAAAAGTTTTTGAGATAAATAAATTGAATTTATAATATCAAACCCAAGAAAAAATGTATAATTAATTCTATTGAATAATACTTATGTTATTTTAATCATTGATTAATATATAAAAAATTAGCATTGTAAGTAATTTGTATTTATTCAAATTAACTATCTGAATTTGTATTAAAAACAAGGTTAAATGTATAAATAAAAATATTTGAATGAAAAATAAAGAATGAAAAAATAGATAAGCCAATAAGTTTATATGAGTTATTCTGTATCTCAATGCAATTTAATACTCAATCATTTCTTATAGCTGGAAACAAATTTTTATTGAAAAAGAGTTATTTAATTTTAAATAATTTCTCAAAAGAATAAATACATTTTCTACAGCATTGTGTAAAAAATAATGTAAGCATTATAATGATAGGTTGAACTGATATTAAAATTGGTAATATCATTTTAATTCTTTTTCATATTTATTTGAGAAATATTAGTTTATGTAAAGACATACGTTTCTATTATAAAATGTTTTAGATACTTTTTATATTCTGATTATATGTTTATAAATCAGGTATCTGTATATATGAATTTACTATAATTTTGATAGGTTTATAGTGTTTTGCATGATTATAATTTGCTTCTTATCATAAATTCTAACATCATGTTGATTTCAGTAATGTTGAGCTAGACTTGATGAAATCCAAGTTATTTTTTTGCACACATTCGCATTTATTCATATAGACATACCATGGGAAGGACAAATTATATAAATCTAGATATCCTTCCAGTCATGGAATATATGATTTAATAAGTGGAACCCTTTAGCCATGGATAAATCATCAATTTAAATCTTTGGTTAATCAATATGGATGTGGTGAAACAACTTAGCATTGCTTCCTAAGACACTTTCAAATTATGATTTGCTATTGAGCTCACTAAATCTGCCTCCGGGTGGCATATCAATTTTTTGGTTGACTACTTCAATTTATAATGTCTCTTCACATGATAATCAGTGTATTATTCTGTAGTTCTTTTAATATTTACTTTGCCAATGCATTAGTCTTCTCTTTATGCAGATGAATATATAATGTTTTTTCTTGTTGGGATGTATGAGAAAGGAATGATTATAATCATTTCATTCTAGTTCTCATATGTCAAAGTCGTTACAGTGTTGTCTTTAGAAAATCAATAACCAAATATCTCGCTTCTGGTTATTATCATTCAATCTTGCTTACTGGATTCTTATTATAGTAGATTTATCACCTTTTAATTCTTGAATTTGTTTGAACATTCTTATTATTTTTGTTATCTTTTCAATCGTTAGTTAGCTTAGAGTATCAATTCCTTAGAACTACTCAGTCTTATGATAGACTTAAAAAAAAACAGGTAACATAAGCTTTTGATTGAAGTTTCTTTGATACTAGTTTCTACATCTATTTAGCTATCTTGGAAATCGATTTATATGGAATTGTACTCATTCATCTATTCTAATAATATACCAAGCATACAAGCTATTAATGCTATTTTGTTAAAGTTAAATTTTTGTCTTTTACTTGAAATACTTCAACAAAACATCCCAAATAAAAAATGTGGAGGTTTTTAATATGGTAATGAATAAGGGCTTAGACTTTCGAGTTCTTTTATATGAGTTCAAATCTTAGTCAAACCATTAGATTCAATTTCAGATGATTATTTTTACATGTATATATCCCTTCCTCCAGCTATTAGTCTATCAATGCAACTAATGTAAGAAAAATATTTTAATATACAAAGCATCCATACACATGTACATACATAAAAAACACAAAAACAAACGTGATTGACTAGAGGTTGACATGCCTTCAAATTAAAAAGTTAAACCCAGAAGAATAGATTTTAAATAGTCCTTTTCAAACCAATTATATCTCTTAACCATTATATGCACACAAAGCAGGAATGATTTTATGGAAGTAAAGATTTGAATTGTAAAATGCAATGGATATCAGCACAGATATGGGTCCACTGATTTCAGAGTGGCAACAGAGATATGAATAACAAAGTGCATCCTGAGACCACCTCACTCATTGCTGGCAAAAGTACATTGAGAATGGTGGTGACTATATAGTAAATACATTCCAGAGCATAGGAGGTCACTTGTTTTAATGGTATCTATGTAGCTATTCAACTTAAAAAAAAAATAACTTTAAAAAGTAGGTTGCATTATTTTTTATCAACCCTTGTAAGTGTTATTTGGTAATTGTAATTTTGTTGAAAAAAAAATTGAAACAACAAACTTCTAGGCTAATTGCAATACTTATAAGAATAATGGGCTTGTACAATTCAGAGACATTACCTTCAAAGATCAATATTTTTAATAATAATTATTATTATTTTCAGGTCAATGATGATTGTAATAATAATAATAATAATAATGATAATTTTTTGTTGATTGGTAGAATCAGTTGTCATCATAATTATAAACTCAATTGAGACTGGTGTTGTTTACTTCTCTGTGAATATACTCTTGAGATTAGGTTCTTATTATATGTACAATATAATATGCTTGGTTTTGATTTTTGTTTTGTTTGGCCATTCTTCAAAGTAGCCATCTTGGTGTCTGCTTAATCATTCTAATTTTATGAAGAAAGGAATAATTGTGAAAGGCTTTTTTTCTGTGCACATCTCAACTTTATTGACATTTCAACAATATCAATATCAATATTCTGGTTGAAAGAAGATGCAAAGATTCTGGAAGAAAGAGAAAATAAAATAAAAATTTTTCTTGACTTTTATTTTTGAAAAAAATTTTAAAATCCAAGGTTTAAACTATAAGCACTTATTGAAGCCAATAACAATATACACAAATGCCTTTTATGCTTCTATGTTTTGTCTCTGTCTTTTTTAAATGAAGTCTGTTGTTTAATGATAAAGGACTGAAAAGTAATGTAATAAAAAATTATCCATAAAAGACTAGATACATATAAAATTAACATTATTCTTATTGGCTTCCAAATTTTCTTTAGAAAATATCTATTGAATATAATTTCCGGATCCCCTATGGTCTAATTGATACAAATTATTACTATTATTGCTTTTCAAAAGGAAAAATAAACTCACAAAATAACACAATCCTGTTATAGATATGCATTCCTAAAAGGGAAAATCTGTAAAACTTCTATCCATTTTTGCGAACTGTTGTCCTCATCTTTATAGTTGTTGTTTCCAACTAATCCTCTAACCTGCTTGGGTAGGTCCATTCCTACCCAAGCTGGCCAGAGGATTAGTCGGCCGAAAAGAAGATGAGACAACAACTATGTAGGGCAGTAATTACTAGGGATATAGTTTCAAAACTCAATATTCCTATCCAGTTATTGCTGAAAAAGACCAGGGAATTAATAGGCTGAAACGTAGTGAAACAAGAACTGTAAAGATGAGGACAACAGTTTGCAAAAGTGGATATAAGGTTATGAAGGATTTAGAAAAAATGACAATGTAAAATTTCTATTTAAAAATGTATCTCAACAAAATTAACTAACATACAAATTAATGCTATACATAATATTCCTGTATTTACTGCATAAAATTATTTATTAAAGGTTGACAGGTCTTACAAAAACAACCAACTAGCATTAACATCAATAACATTCTCTGACTAAACCTGTTTCAGTATCTTTCTTGCCAAACTAAAAGAAAAGCCCAATACGTTTGATATTTTCATGGCTAGTTTTGTTTTTCAGATGTCCATTAATTATATTCACGAGAAGAAGTTGCTTAGAGATATATGTTGGAAATTTCTTATTCACCTCTTTGTCTTGAAGGTCTATATCTTTAAGTTTTTTTGATTACTTTTTTGGCCACTTTTTGAAAACCTAATATTTGTATCCTTTTTATTTTTCTTAATTCATTTTTTACAATGAGAGTTTCTTAGCCAACCAGAGAATACATGTTCTTTGGCACTTCAATTACTTAGTATCAATCATTCTGACTTAAGGCTACTCTCAAAAATGTATTACTCATAACACATATTTAATAAAACTGCATAGAAATAGACAGTTTCAATTATTTTTTTCAAAAAATGATTTCTTATGAAGGGATAACATATTTTTGTCTCAAGAATTTTATTTCCAATATTTCTTAAAAGCAATGATTTAAATCTGTATAAACTAAAGCAATCCTTATATTACTTTGCTGTAAATGTATTAGTTTCCTATAAAATGTATCTTTCTACTTTCAAAACATAAGATTGAATAGAGTAGTGATCTGAATGTTAATATTCATATTGTTATTCATAGCAGCATTACTAGTATTATATAATAATGGAAATTGAATAATTGTATCTTTAACCTGATCTTGGGGTATTTTTTAAAAAATGCATTCAGCTCCAATCATGATGTTGTGCTGAATTGATAAAAAAACAGGTTTAATGTAATAGAATGATATATGAAATTAGAAAGGAAGCTTTAGAGTTTTGCCTAAATCAATAGTAATTTATTCTAAAGCTTACTTTTATTAATTGGATTAAAAGGTGTTTTGGTTTGAATCAAAAAGAATTAGAGAAATCAATTTGATACACATTAAACTTACATTATATAACATAAAAATTATTTAATTGAAAAAATTGAGGATGAATATTAATTTATAGAAAATGCTTAATTTGATATATAATAAATTTTAGAAAATGAATAAAGTAGGTACTTGCAATAATGTGTGTTTTCCTCTTAGCAAGGATGTAATTTGAGCACTCTTAAATGACACAAGATCGGAGGACACAAGATCTGATAGCTTAAAGGTGTGAGACTCGGACTGACACCGTTTCAGTCCAGGTTTGATTCTAGCTAAAGGAGGCCTTTTGATTTAGAGAGCTTTACTGATGAGCCATAGACAGCAAAACAGGCCTTTATACAGATTGCAAAAATATTTTATTCTATATATATAAATATATATATGAGTCTGTGTGTGTCTGTATAAAGTCCCAAGAGTGTAAAAAGAGCAGAACATCTATGAAAGAAAATAGTAGGACAGCAGAAATTTTAACAAAAGTGATCAATATCTTGTTAACAATAACAAAATAATTTGACTTGTTTTATTTTCTTTTATTTTCAGAAAATAGATTTTCTCTACTTCCCTATTTTTAATATATTCATTTTGATTTTCTTTATTTCCTTTTTCTCTTCCTCACTTTTATTTCTCTTTACTTTCTTTTTCCATACAACATCTTTCATCACTTGACATATTTTTCTTACTGTCAACAACTTTTGTATTTCTAACTTTTTCATTACCTGTGTGTAAATTTTGTTTTTCTTAGTTGTTTTCATACTTGTAATAATTTTTATTTTGCTATTTCAATTACTTTACTATGATTTGATTGTGTAGTGTGTGTGAAGATATCTACTTCTTGCAGTTGTTTTATTGCAAAATCTCGGTGGGCATGATTTCAGCCTAAATCCCATCTTTTCAGAATTGTAGTTTGTAAATATTTATATTCTTTGCTTGTTAGTCCGCCTTTGTTTGTCATCTCTTATTGTTGGTAAATGATGTGCTATACATTTTGAATCATTTGCTGTTTTTATTTTTGTAGATCAGAGATGAAAAGCAACTTAACACCACTTTTACAAAAAGATATGGCCAGACTTACTTGGTAATTTCTCTTCAGTGTTGTTTGTCAAGCACCCTAATTGTACTATCGTTTTTTGTTTATACGTACAAATTCACACCTAGTTTATAACCACATACATTTTATATAAATATATATATATATAATGTTTCATTCAGACATGTTTGATTACAAGGAATATATTAATCTTTTCTAAAAACTTCTATTTTCTAATTTCCTGATGAGAGTCTCTTTAAAAGGGTGAAATTTATATATGAATTGCCTTCAAGTCCATTTCAGGGGTAGTTATTATTCATGGATAGATGTTTTAATCTTTGTTTGATAGCAAGTTTATTTTTATTTCACTTTTAATTATTTGTAATACATAGCATGTCATAACAAAATTCAAAAGTGCATTTGTGATTCATTTTTTGAAAATTTATTTTTGTACTAATGTGGCATTTTGCTAATTTTCTTGTTTATGCAAAATACATAAAAATGAAGCACAAATAAACTGAATTTTTGTTCTTTAATGTTATGTGAATTATATATGAAAATAGAAAGAATATTGCTTCAAAACAGATTAAAACCTATATCCAAAAACAATAACTACTCCTGAAGATAAAATCACAGTGATCCAAATTGACATGGGATTATTTACATACATATTTATGTATATAACATAGTTATGTATATGTATATTTACATACATATTAACACCTGACATAAAGTTTCTCATTAGGAAATATAAACAAAACGTTTCCAGAGAAAATGTTTATTTCTATTAATTTAACATACCATAATTTATATATATATATATTTATATATATAACATTTTTACATGTATATGTCTGTGTAACTGCATATGTTCTGAAATGAGTGAATATCAATAAGTTGATCACAATTTATAACCCCTAACCCCTCCCCCCAAAAAAATATTAATTCAAGTATCAATGATGATTGGGATAAATTTGAAGTTGAATAATATCCTATTAATTTGTTACTTCTAATGAAATTTTAGTCCAAATTAAAAGTAATTCCTAAACAATTGGTAACATTAATGTTATGAATCCTTTCTAATTGGGTAGTGTTGTACCCCAAATAATTCATTATAAAGTTGAGTGGCTTGTGAAAGAATGTTCATATTTCTATTTCTGCTACTGAAGTAATCTTTTCCTGTACAAAATTATGCCTCATAATTGCTTTAGTCATGATAATTGGATTTACCATGATGCCATCTGAAACTCACTCCAAATTTTAAATTGAATTAAAGTAAAAAGTTTTTATTAAAAAAGTAAAAAAAGAAATTGGTCAAAGGTATAAATTTCAGTTTACAGCATGTAATTATCCAAGGCAAAAAGAATGGCAATAATCCAGTCAATGAAATAATTCAATAATAGTATCAAATCTAGCAAGAGGTCTAATGACACTCTGAAAAATATCTTGTTCTTTTAATATAAACAATCACTGGAAGTTTAAACAAAATTTAGCATTTAAAATAACAAATAAATGTCAATTTTGGCATCTGATTATTTAATTGCTTGTACTTGTGGCTATAAATGCAATCTTTCAAATGTAGATGAACTTATTTGTAGCTATTTCGACAGAATCATACATTATTGTTTCTTAGTAATTAAACATAATTTTGTTGCATTTTTTTCAATAAGATCAGTTCTGTTGATGGACAGATAATCAATCATGTAATCAAAATACTTAATAATTCTAGCTTAAATGAAATTCAACAGTGAAAAGTAAGTATCCCAGTAACATTTAAAGATCAGCATCTAACTACAATACTATAAAAACACAGTCAATAATTAAGGACTGTCCAATAGAGTTATGTGTCATGCCTTCAGTTTTTAGCTATAGATTTAAGTCATGGAAAATTTGACATACCCTACCACTATCAATCAATCCATGGTCAGAGTGATTCACATTTCTATTACTTTATACTCTTGTATCAATCTGAAAGTAAAGAGAAATGAAAAATATTGAAGTCATACATGAATCTACTCTTGATAAATTCAATTTTTGTATTATTAACTGCAGCACCAAAAGCCCTTCTTTTAAATGGAAATATCTATTACCCACTCTAAGTAAGATTGGTTCATAGAAGATATATAAGAATTGCTTTACATTATATTACGCCTTGAGTAAAGGCACATTCTGAGAATCCTGAAAGCAATATAATGAAATTAGTAGCAATAATCCATCCAATCTTTCTTTACACAAATACAGTCAGAATATCATGGCCATGTTTTCTCCGTATAACTTTGTCCTGGCTTGTGGAACGGAAGTTATACATACTGCTGTATCCAATGAAGGCAAATTATTAACTATGGTTGATACTGGACAATGAAGGCTTCAGTATTGTATTTGTAAACTATATTTTTACAGAAGTCTTAATTCATGAGAATGGTAATATAATTCTTAATGAGGGCAGGATTTTTTTCATAAACCTTAAAATCAAAGTTTGTAAAAATAAACACTGGTGATAATTTTTACATCATCAGGAACATTAAAATCAAATTATGAAAATATCTAAAGTTTTTTTCTTTATCATTCAAAAGGTGATAATTGCAATTTTATTCTTTGAAATTTGTCATATTGCTCCATTCCTGTCTTTTCAAGTTTGAGAAAAGACTAACATTGTAATCTGGTGTACAATTTTTTTTAGTAACTGGGGTGATTTCAACATTAAGCGAGCTATAATTCTTTACATAAAAAAAATCAATAATTTAAATATATAATAGTTTTTCTTTTATTTTGCAGGAGAGTTGTATTTGATTTTTTGAATTAATTGGTCATTTTAGTAGCCCTTTATAGTATTTGCATTTTCATATACATCATAAATCATTACATGTGATATTATGATCATCAAATCTCAAAACTCTGGGGCAATTTTGGGTGTATCTCTTCCTAATAATAATACATAGAAATAGAATACATAAGAAGTCAAAATTTTAAAAGAAGTTTTGCAACAAAATATTGATTAGTTTTTTGTATTTCATCACTCTTGCATGTAATTTATTTTTCATCTTTCTAGATTTTTTAGATAATGCTGCAAGTTGAGTAGATGAAAATATTTACAATTAAATTTGATTACTGCATGTTTTATACACATGCGGCAATTCAAATTTAATTTTGGTTCTGTTAGAATGTATTTGTTCGAAATTAATTTTTTTCTAATTGTCAATACAGTAAGTACATTTAATTCTGTGAAACCTGTAAAAATATGTTACTTATGAACATTAACTATTATATCCCTAATAAAAGATTTGTAAGAAGGGATAAGTTTATGAATCAAAGTAGTTCATTCTTAGCTGCTTAGCTATTTCTTTCCTCTTGCTTGACTACCTTTTAATTTTCCAATTCGTAGAACTTCCAGAACTGTAAATCTAAATGAAATAATTCATATTTCTCTCTCTTGTGATTGCAAGTTTTATTATGAGGGATGTTCCAAAAGTAATGCATCTTATTTTCTTATTCTGTCTAAATGGATCAGAGAGGATTACAAATTGCATTGTTATAATGCCTGAACTTATGCATTCCTGAAATGAAAGTTTCATCTCTCTGTTGCAGATATTAATTGTGTGAGACTCTAAGAAAGCAACCCCTGTCATGAACACACATCAGAAACAGAGATGTGTCATTTAAATCCTCCATTCAGAAAATATTGAACTGATCAATATTCACCAGCGCCTATTGAATGTTTACAAAGCTGATGCAGTTGATATCAGCACAGCCAGGAGAAGGGTTCGGTGATTTCAGAGTGGCAAAAGAGATATGACTGACAAAGCAAACTCTGGATGCCCATACAAAAGCTCTCATTCATTGCTAGCAAAATTGCATTTGGAATAGTAGAGACTATGTAGAAAAATAAATTCTGGATCACCACAGATAGCTTGTTTTAATAGTAGCACTCTCTTCTTGATACCACTCCAACATTTTGAGTTAAAAGTTAGAAAATAGGAGGCATTAGTTTTGGAACTACTCTTGTGTTACCTCTATTTTAAATTAATATCTTATAATGCTTTAGTCACTGTAGTTTTAAAGTATTCTTTATTCAAACATTCATCAATAGTTTATAAAAACCATAATAATGTGAGTTATGTAGCTTTGAAGATGGTTTAGCATACAAGAGAACTCCTTTAACTCTGACTTTACTGCTGTGATTCTTGGCTATTGAGGTGCTGCCTGAATTGTTATTGATCTCTGTAAGCCATTGTTCTGAAGAGACATGCTCCTGGTGTGATCATTTATATCTACGGAACTCCTGATTTTCTACAACTCTAAAATTGTTTGCCTACATGATTATCTATGATCCTGTAGTTCTGTGCTAGCACTTTCTGTATAACAGTGAATTAGTATTGGGTCCCTGCTCTCCACTCAAATGCCATAGTATCTTAATGAAAAAAGATTAAATAGTTCTAAGATTAGGTTGTTTGTTTTTTTCGTTTGAAAAGATGCTTTTTTTTGCGAGCAAATGTAAAATTGTTTCACATTTAGAACATAGGCTTCTATTATGGTTTCAAGTGTTGAGCATGTTTTGTTATTGTTAATTATTTGTAAAACTTCTACATAGAATTTTAAACCAGCTTTCTCTTTTCTCTGTTAATTTCTACCTGAGGAGAACTCTACTTTTCTTCTCTGGAGTCTAAAAATATCTAGAAAATGGAATTTTTATTAGATTTAAGAAATTCAGTTTTTCTGAATCATGTAGTAATAACAATATTTTAGCTATGAAATAAATGATATTCCTCATTAGAATTATAGTTATGGGAATTATATCATTATTATATATTATACTTACTATTGACAGATGTTAACAGAATGCATTCTATGAGAATTTACTTTGAAATTTCTTTCATTAAATTCATTTCATTTATCTTTTATATTTCAATCTGTTATGTTTATATTAGATTATTTTACTTTACCAAAATATTAACTTGTTTTCAGATTTAAATATATCATAAAGTTCTGGATTAGTATTTGATTGTATTTGTTTTTATATTTATGTATGAATCCATATACTTTAGTTTTTTTTTTAATGCTTTGGACCCTGACATAAAAAGCGATAATTAGCAAAAAAGATGATACGTAATTAGCAAAATTACTAATTAGCCAATCATTGGGGGCTGAAATATCGGCCGTGTTGTCTTTTCTGCTAGGTTGCAGGGTCCAAAGAGTTAAATCGAAATTCATGTAACTAATTTTTTGCACACTGACTAATATACACATATGATCTTGAATTTTTTAAATAATTGTTCAAAAAACTAATTTTCTACATTTTGTTTTTGCATTGTGTGTTGATTTTTTCTTTTGAAATATATTTTTATTCATTTGAAAAAAATATGTTGAAAAAGATGGTCTATTTTTTGTTTCTTCATTGTTTTTATGGCTTTCTAGTTATATTGTCTGAACTAATGATTGTTTGTGTGCATGTTGTTATACTGAAAAAAACAACTTTTTTTATTTTACCATTGCAAAAGACATCACATAGACATCTGCTTGCTACTATGATTATCAATTGTGAGCTTACAACTAACTCAGAGACTATTACCTTTTAATATTAGATTATTAAGTCACATGAAATGAAATATTCATTTTTTGTGTATAACTTTTATATTTCTTGATTAGGTTTCTTCAAGTTTTAACAGTCAAATAATTCAATACACACAGAAATTCATATTCTATCATAAATGTTACAAAAGATTTCTTGTGATTTAATCAGTATTTATAGAATGATTTAGAAAAATTAGTAAACATAAAAATATTGTACAACAAATCATTAAGTGCTCTAAATTATGTTAATCGCTAAAAGTGTTTCTTATTGAAAATACAACATTTCTGTATTTTTTACTAGATACTAGATAGGTCTCTTCAAAGTTCAAAGATTTCACATTTCAAAGAAAACAGGATTTTTCAGTTAAATACTATCAAGCTATCTTCATATATCAAATCCATTTTTTGTTAAGAAGAATCTGTCAAAATTTTAACAAATTTAACTTTTCAACCTTTAAAAAATAACTGTAAAAAATTACTTTAAGAACAACTCTCATATTGTAAAAACCTTAAACTTAAATCTTATAAGGTTTAGAATGCTGATTAATGGATTAAGATCTATATGCCCTGATGATTAGTTTACTTTATAGGCCAGAATTAGTCAACCAAGTTATTGCAAGACTTACAAAATGTTTGTAAGTCTCAGCAATCTTTGCTAGACTACTATTCTGTAAAGTCAGTTTTTGTACACTCATGCCAACTTTGATCAATTTATACTCGTCAAGTTTTGAATTTTGAAATTAAAGATTATTATCGTATTCCTTGTAAATTTATGATTCGAATGAAGTTTGAAGTATATAATTCTTAAATATTAATTTTATTATAAAATTTATACTCGTATTTGTCGAAAGACATTTCGTCATAATCATTTTCATAATTTTCCTTTTCATCAGTTTTCAGCAAAATGCCAGGTTTATTAGTCAAGAATTGTAGTGGAACTATGTACCCATTGAGATGTTTTGCTTTTGAAAAAGATTAGTTAGATTTTGTTGAGATAAAAATAAAATAATTTTATAAAATCTTAAAAAGGAGGAAATTCTCATAGAAAAAGATTTCTGAATCAGAAAAAATGTTTTACAGAAAAAAATTACCCACAATTAAACCTTAAAAAGTAAGAAACTAGCTTATTTTTTTAGAATATTCATTTTCTACTATTTTAGGCTAAAAATTTATAAAAATGTGATTGACATTTCATTGCGATTTAAAAAAAATTTTTAATAGATGGGAATTATTCTAATATAAAAAAGTGCAATGAAATGTCAATCACATTTTTGAGATTTTTGAAAAAACTCATTTGCCTTCTGTTATGAATTGAATGATATTACTAATCTTTTAACAAAATATTTAGCAGGACATTTGCTTAGAAAATTGGATTCAGTGTTAAAGTAACATAAAGATTGATTTTTTCTAAAAAACGCAAACCAAAAATAAATGTAGAAAATCTTCCCTTGAAGAAAAGAGTAAAAAAAAATTTACAAAAATAAAGTTTCCTTTTTTTCCAATCTTCATATCAAAAGGTAAAAAGAAAAAAAAGAAAAAAAGAAACAAAAGAAGAAGACAAGTCTGTTTCGCTTGATTATGGTATTTTTCATCTATTGAGAAATACTTTCCTGAAATTATTAGAGAATGGAAACTAGTTCAATGAATTTCAGAATAGACAGTTGTTTCTTTGAGCAAATTTGAATATCCATGAAAACTTAGTTTTTGCTTTTATCCTTTTAATTTCTTTTTAGATTAGTATAGGATAAAATGATTGTATCGAATAAATATTGCTGTTAGTCATGCCATAGTAGTTCAAAGAAAGCTGCCGGTTAAGATTTACTCTACATAAGGAAAGAATTTCTCAAATGTAAAAACTTTTTCCTCATCTTCTTGAACAACTGAAAATAAGAATTTATTTAATTTAGCTTTTGTCAAATCTGATTTGGTTCATCATTACTAGCTAAGTACTTGTTCTGTTAAATGTGTAGATGAAACATTAGTTACTGGTGATGGTGAAGAACTTGAATTTTGCAAACTGGATTTCTTAATTAAGCATCCTTAGGCCAGCCTTTATTTTTTTTTTGTACTCCCTTTCAAACAAATATCTTTAAGTAAGATGTAAATCCATAGTTTCTGAGCTTTTACCAGGTTTCTGAATGACTGAAAGTCTAGCTGAGGCAATATCCATTAACAGATTAGTATCCCGTCAAGTTTATGGTATGCCTTGTCTGTTTGATTAATTGGAAAAAAAACTTGAGTTAAGTACCAACCCCTTGAGCTTATTAGAAAATTTGACTAAATTTTTGTCCTGCGAAAACATAATTTCGCTATCAATAATGAATGATAAAAAAGAAAACAGAAAACTTTAACAATGAGACTTTTATAAATTGGAGATAGATAAAAAAAATTATGAAAGCAAGGTTTATAAATAAATAAGCTTTTTTATTACTGATCAAAATGTAAAGAAAACATATATAAAAGTCTTTAAGAAAATAAAATGTACGTATAAATAAAAAAGAAGAAACCAACTTATAGAAAGTACAAATAAAAGTTCAGAGTTTGTAGGATATTCTACTCAGCATTAGATCCACTTCCAATTTTCAAACTATGAGTACCCATAGTTTATAATTTTCTTTATCTTCTATCTCCATAAAGTAGCTTAAACTTAGAAATTGCAGTCTATGAATTTAATTTCTAATCAGACCAAAGTGTTCACTTTTGGGATTCATGCTTTAAGAATATCTGCATTAAAGAGGTTAAAGACTAATTTATCTGTTTTCATAATAATTTGTTTTGTTATAAAAATGATAAAGATAGTTCTATCATGAAATAATGTCCAAATTTAATTTAAATGGAAATCCTCTATCTCAAGCTAAGTTGATGAGATATTTTTATTTATTATTTTTGTTGAAAAAGATATCATTTAGTATTGGTGACATGAAGCATCTGAAAGTTGTAAAATATAAAGTTGACTTGCTTGTTCTTTTTATTATTTGTTTATAAATGGTATGTTTTAAAATATGCCTGAATGTTAAGACACAATCGGTTTTTATAATTTTCTTTAGCTGAAAGCATTTGCTTGTTAATCCTTAATTCAGTTACCAAGTGGACATAACATCTGATGCATTGCATACAAAGATAGTTAAACAGTTGCTTCCAATTGGAATCAAAAAAAGAGAAGAAAAAAGAAGTGGAACCAAAAACCCAAACTGTGTTGATTTCAGCATTTTTCATAAGATTCCATAGCTTTGATTTCTTATTCCATGTGATAGGATTTGCTGAAATACAATTATTACCATTTTCTATCATATATATATATACAT
>JAYKTE010010585.1:0-15992 GCA_036873565.1 Xipholeptos notoides
CTTATAGGTATTGGTTATATAAATCTTTGGTTGGCTGTAAAGTTCTGATCGCCTTTGAATTTAAACCTTTTCCAGCCTTGATATTAAAAAGATTCTCATCCAATTTTTAAATTTTTGTCACTACAATAAACTACACCACATATCCCCTCCCATCAGAGAATGGCAAGAGGGTTACAGGAAACAGAGAAAGGAAGAAGCAACCCTGACCAGGCTACGAATAGGCCATACCTTCATTACCCACTCTTGCCTTTAGAAATGGGAAGAGCTTCCGATATACATAGCCTGCCACAAAACTTTCTATATTAATTATTTCTAATGAACCAGTTATTAGATGGGCATTGATAGATTAATATCTATTGCTATGATCATTGTTAAGATTTTTGCATTAGCTTGTAAAAAGAAAAGTATTATTCAATGAGTATATGCATCAAACAAGTTTATATTTACTCGCAGTTCTATGACCTATTCTATCAACTTGTTTAATGCATATACTCATTGAATAATACTTTATTTCTACATGTTTTTGCGGTGAGAGTACACAGATTTAGTTGGGTGGCTCAGAGGAAGATTATAGCAACCTTTACTTGAATTTGAAAGCTTTGTCTCTCATGTTAAAAGTAGTCATTGGTAATCAGGGTTGTGGGCCAATCAAAAGGTTGGCAACCATTGTTTTAAGGTTAATTTCAACCCTTTTGCCAATGTGTGGTCAAAAAAAGAACGTTTTTCAAAAATAGTTGTTATTGGCATTAAATGACCTAAAAAGGTTGATATGTTGTAAAAATCTAAACTAAACAAACAAACTAAATCCAATTCACATTTGTGACAATAACTCTTTTAAAAAATGTGTAATTATTAAAAAAAAAGCAACATGAACAAAATTACTTATACCAGAATGTTTTAAACGATTTTGTAACCCTTAAGGTAATTAATTTTCTATGAGTTATTAAGCCAAGTGTTAAGAAATGATTTGTAATTGGACAGCTCTTCACTTCTTTCAGGAAATGTAAAACCAACAAAAAACATGTATTTTCCTTGTACAATGTTTGTGTATTTGAGTTGAAAATCGTTTGTTTTAGCCTTTTCTTCTTCTTCAACAATACAATTTCTATGTAATTGCATAATTCAGATCTTCTGTTTATTCAGAAAGGCTTCACTTTAATTTAATCTAGATTGAACAATTGAGTTTTATGAAGAAATCATGAAAATACTGCTGAAATCAATATTAAGTCTTGTTGGTTTCATTTATTTGAAATAAGCTTGTTTCTTTTCTAAAGGAATGAATATGAAAGCTTATTGAAGGTCCCAATCAATAATGGGGAGTTCCATTTAAAGTATGGCCTTAAAGACAACTGTAATAGAATGTTCTTTACGATGTTGTCATAGTTACTGCTGATGAAGGAGGAGGTTCACTTGGGTCAGTGGATAGGTAATCAGACTTTGGAATCACAATACCTGCGTTCAAATCCCAGTTATTCCGTTTACAATTGGACTGATATCCTTGGGAAAGGTTTGAATCCCCGCATTCCCTCCAGCTATGAATTAAATAGTGCTTGGGCTAAAGAACATTTGTCAAAACAGATTGTTGTCAGTGTTAAATGACCTAAAAAGGTTGATATGCCGTAAAACACAAAAAAAAAAAACTGCTGATAAATGTTTTTAAAAAGACCGACTCATTTTCAGCTGAACAAATACCAAATATGGACAATACCCAAAATTTATTAATTTAATATTGATTCTTATTTGGATTATTTTTGTTTAATTATAATGTTAATCATGGCTATGAGCTTAATGGGGAATCATGTTAGGAATAAACCTGTTGATAATAATGAAAAAAAGATGTGAACTTTAACCCTTTGAACTCTGGAAGGTCGATATATCAGCCTTGGTGACCCAACAAAATAATGACACGGCCGATATTTTAGCCCTCCGTGGTCCTCTAATAGAATGGCTGTGATTGGCTTATTGGTAATTTTGCTAAATAAGTATTGTCTTTTTTGTTAATCATCGCTTTTTACATCAGGGTCCAAAGGGTTAAGAAATAAAATTTGGTATTTAAAGGTGTAAAAAGTTTATACAAAATTTCAACCCCTACCCGCCACATATTTTATATTATATTATCTTCCTAAGTCTACATATTGTCATTGAAAACCCCAATTTCAAGTGGGATGCTATGAACATATGAATGCAAACAGCTGTTTCCTTATAAAGTGATAATTGTTTTGATGGGTCAACCATTTGTTAGTATAACAAATAAAAAACATCATTTCTTTTAAAAATAATTATAAAAGATTTTTCAAATAAAATAGTTTAAAATCTGTTGGAATTTGTCATTTCTAAATTGCTGGATACACATGAGCTGGATATTTTAATAACTACTTATAACATTTTTTTTTTTTTATATCTCTTTGGGTTTCTTAAGTGGTCAAGGATTGTAAAATCAATAATGAATTGTAACGTTGGATTTGAAACTGAATTCTTTCAATTTCGAAAGAATTAATTCTATATAAAGAAGTGTTTTTTCTTTTTTTTAATTTTTATTCCTTTGACATTTCACGTATTTCAAGTATTTTTATTTTTCTGTCATTCTTGGTGAATTGTACCTGAATTTGTAAGTCAATGAATATTGATTTTGCTTTTTGAGAATAGCTTTGTGCTTGTCCTCAGTTATTTCTGACTTCTATTATTAGTTAATGAATGGAGAATTGGTTCTTAGTTTGATTTTATCTGGTGATATTTATGATCAACTGTAAGTTTTGATTGCTTGTGGCACGGCAGATCGCTTTTTTTAAAGAGTAACTTAAGATATGTATTATTTTTTTTATGAATTTTAAGATTGTAGAACAACACTTGAAATGAAGGAATGAAGCAATCGTTATATTTTATCATTTTATCATTTTTGAAAGATCTACTAATTGAATTTCAGCTGTTTAGAAAGATTGTTTTTTCTTAGGTAAAGATATATATGTTTAAAGAAACAAATTTATCTTAAGAAGAATTCAATTCATAACTCGATATGACAAAGAAAAACCAACACTAAAATTAAAAACAAAAAGATAAATAAAAAAAAAGAAGATAGATTTCAAAACAATATGAGTAAATTTAGGACACCTGAAGAAGACCAAAGGGTGCTTCGGTCAAAACATTGTGAGAAAGAAAATAATATGGATGAGGAAAATAGTCCAACTTTTAGGATTCATCATACCTCATCTCAAAGATTTTGAAAAATAATAATAGAATTAGATGTCAGAAATTGCCAAGTTTAATTATAAATGAAATGCAAAATTGAATGAATTCATATATCATTTAGAAAAGTTGTACATTTGTTTTTACTTTGAGTAAAGTTAGTTAAAGAAATTGGTTATAGGTTATCAAATGGCCATAATAGTAAATTCGGAATCTTAAAAAATACTTTTATTTACTGTTCTTCCCCACATTCTCACTATTGTATCACTATCTTTGTTTTAAAAGCTTTTTTTTCATTTTTCACTTTTGTTCAGTTATATTTATTTCTGTCTCTACTAAAACGTTTCTGCTTTATTTTTCTCTTTTTAAATTTGTTTTTTCTATTCTCCCTTTTCTACCATATTTTCAATCCTTTCTCACAGCATTCTCAGTTCTTTCTCTCTTTATAATCTTCCTCTTCCTTGTCTTTTTTCCACTCATTCTCATTTTCCCTTTCTTCCAATTACAAAGCAGAATCAATTTGAGCCATGCTCACAAATGCCAGTATTGAATACAACTTAAATGATCAAACTGGCTAGACACTTTAATTGAACAGAATCCTATTCACATAGATTTTCTTATCAATCTTTATCAGGGTTATATTAGGTATATGAGGGGCCTTATCAAAAGATTCTACTAATTTTGTCTATAATTATATCAGAAAAGGATGATCTATTAAGACCTCATATCATTATTATTATTTTTGTATGTTATGTGAAAATACATTTTTAATTTTGAATATCTTCTTATGTGCCCTGATTGTGTGGTCATTTTTTTTCTTTCTAATCTTTTTTAATAATTTTATTTCATAATTTACAATGCTGTCAAATTTTTAACATATTCAATTTTCTTTAACTTGAATATCCATCAGTTTCTCTTGGAAACTTCGAAAAGGTAGCCATATTGATCCAAGCAATGGAATTGTAATGCAGGAGTTTAAATTTCATTTGGTCTTTAACTTTTACTGGCTATTCTCTTAGCTTAAAAAAAAAAAAAAGGTCTGTCCCTCGTTCCCAAAGATGACCCCTGACATCACTTGGCTTGATGCTGCCAACTTGGCGAGGTCATGACTTGCGTTGAATTTGATTAAAGTGAAGGAGACTTGCGCAGGATCAGCCTCACTTTCTCGTCCTGAGGCGCCAGGTCCATTGGCAAGACAAAGTGAGGGTGAGACAGGATGCAGGATTTGCTGGAAGGTGATATGCATGCCAGTCAACTGCCTAAGGGGCTCCACTCCTTTGACCCAGAGGTTTACCTACACCCCAGATACTAACCTGGGTATTTCAATGTCCTGATGCAAGATACGATACATGGTTTTCATAATTGGTTGCCCATCTAATTACTGAACATAGCTTTTTAATTAATTTTTTAAAAAATTCATTTATTTCTTTGGACAATGAATTTTTTAAATTTATTTCTTCATTTGGGCAAATAAAGGCACAAATCTTTGAATAAATATCGATCACATCCTTTTCAATTGAAAGCGACCTTTAAAAAATGAAATTGAAATCTGTGTAGATCATAACTTTGTATTGATTTGCAATATTGTGCGTTGGCCAATGCTAAATTAAGGAACAAATCAAATTTGGATAGTTTCTTCTTTCGGACATGTGCACTGCACAGTGGCATAGTAAACAGGGGTGTGGGTGTGTGCGTGCTGCAGTCCGCCCTGAGCAGCACATTTCAGAAAGGCAGCATTTTAAAGGGGTAAAAACAGAAAAAAGTAAAAGAAAGTGCCAGTTAATTTAATTTAACAATATTTTCCTTATAATTTGAATTATACATTTTTTGTTTTGAAAAATCTTTTGGTTTTCTTTGATGACGACTACTAGTGTACTGTGTATATGAGTCCTGTAATAAGATGAAAGCCTAGGAGTAATAGCAGCAATCTAAAGTTAGATCCTTGATTGTAGTTCCATGAAAATACATATTTTGAGGGCTTTTTGGAATTTTGAAGGTTAACGGATTATTAACGGGTAGAGAGACAGAGGGGCAGCAAATCTTACCCTGGGTGGCAAAAACAGTTGCTTTTCTTTAGTCATTAATACTTTCTATAAAATAGATGTTAATTTGGTTTCTTTATGAGAATCCCAACATTAAAATCACTTATTACATAAAACCTTTTATTTTTTTGTTTTATTTTATATGTCATGTTCAAATGAAATATTACTATCTAGTTTAAAAAATTAAATGAATCATATTTCTAAAAAATTGGTTTGGTTTGGTAAGTAGTCTCTTGCAATTATAACCGTGTAAATCTAAATTTATTTTATTTTCAAGATTGTTTATTGTGTTTTTATTCTGATTGGCCAATTCTCTAAGAATCCAACGAATCAATAATCAATTTTTATGTATGACCTTAACAATTACATTTCTAGTTTTCAAGTATCTGTCATATATCTAAATCATAAGAGTTATCTACACATTAGGCACTTGCATAATACTGAACATACAGTTGAGTACAAAGGAAGCTACTTAAAAAACAATTTGTCTTGTTCATTAATATGACTTATTTTCTAAAACTCTGTATATTCATTTATAATTTTGCAAAGTTTAAATTACAATGATAATAACTAGCAGAATCTGGATGTTGAAAACTTTTAAAACCCACAATAAAATATAACAAATATAAAATGATTTCCATGAAGAGAGAGCGGATAATAAAGGGAGGTAAAGTAAAGGGGAGGTTTTTAAAAGTTTAAAAAACTTATAGTAGCCTCTTAACAACATGACTCTTTTCTTAAATTATAAAATAAAATAGACAACTTGAAACCATAAACCGCCATTTTTCTTAAATTTTTGCACAAGAAATGGTTTTAAGGATTTTTACCTGATAAAGAGTGATTATCAATGGAGGTAATTTTTTCCTCCTTAATTACTGTCTGTGATGATTGTTATTTGGGACACCAGACAACCAGGTTATTAATAATAATAATAGGAATCACCACCAGGTGAAGTAGGCACAGAGGAATGAAAACCCAAAGTGATATTGCACCATACAGTCTTTGACTGGAGCTCACAGGTGACTTGTTGTTTCTCTGACTCCAGTAAAAAACTACTAGTTGCTGGGTGTGCAAGCACCTGGTGATTGGTGTGAGATCCCGTAATGATAATAATAATAATAAGAAGAAAGATGATGATTAAGTTTTGTTACTTTTTTCTTTTTAGAACACAAAATATGTGTAATGTAAAGTTAAGCAAATTAGCTAAAGCTAAAATAATGTTTTTATTTCAAGAGAATTTATTTTGTTTTCAGGTGCTTGTCTTGTGGAATCTGGAGAAGCATTCAAAGATCTTGCAGAGGTGAAATATGCCCTTGAAGACAATGTGAAACAGAACTTCCTTGATCCAATGACTCAACTGGCCAATAAAGATTTGAAAGAAGTCAATGTAAGTCTTTTATTCTCATTTCTTTTTTAATTTTAAGTCATTTTTTCAGATTCAATTTTGGTTTGGTTTAACGAACTATCAACCATTTGTTCCAAAAGACTAAGAAGAAAACTGTTTGATACAGGGTCATTGTCATGTGGATTTAGTGCAAAATGATAGAAGTCCCAAGATTCTCCTGTACAGTCAGCTTGACAGTGGTTGACAAAATGTTGGACAACCATTGCTCTGGTTTAAAGTCAAATTAAAAAGTAATCTCTTAGCTGCAAATAGAAATATGCAAATAGAAATCTCACTGATTTTGAGAATATAGCATTGAATCATAAAGTTTGGAAAGGTACCTGTTACACTGGTATCTAAAAATTTGCAGCAACAAACATCACCAACCTACGAGGGGACAGACAAAGAATTAGGGTAGCGGTATGTGTCCATGCAATGCCTACTCTCAACTCATGCTCTTGTTCAATCTGCAGTCTTTGCTAGTAGTTAGCAGGACTGAGGTGCCATTCACGATTAAAACACAGAGTTTGTTGAAGGGTTATCAGATCATCATACGTGGAAAGCAACGGGAGAGCACATTAGAGAGAGAGAGAGAGAGAGAGAGAGAGAGCAATTAGAATCATTGTAGTAGCTGCTACCTATTATGCTAATCTGATAATTGATAAAACCTGCTAATATTTCTGCTCTTAATCCAGTAGTATATGCTATTATAGAATCAATTAACACTAATTACAGAATGATAGTAATAATAATAATAATAATAATAATAATAATGATTTGTAAAATTTAGAAATATTTTCTGCTTGGTTGGGCAATATTCTAGTTGTTTGGTGTTAAGTTTTTTGTATCACGATTTTATGTTCCAAACACATTATTGGTTAACTAAACTGGTTAGCATATAAGTAAAAGTAAGTGCTAACATGTCCCTGCTTATGATAAAAAAGGATTATGTAACTGAACCGCCATATATTATAGCTTGGAATTTGATATTGAGGCAAAGAGAGTAAATTCACATAAATTGATGAGTCATTTTATGGCCCTAGATTAACATTATATTAGTTATGCTTTTCGCTTTTTAAGGTGTCTTTCATCGCAGTGTAAGTCAGGCTTCCGCATGTTGTCTTTGCTAATTTTTCATTTACTTGAGAGAAAAAAGGCTTGGACTCTTTCCCGTAAAGAAATTCTGTGTTTATGCAATTTTTGGTACAATAATTGATAACACACCAAAAAGTCGTTTATGTTAACTCCAGCGTCTCTTTTGTAAGAGTAGAATCCCTTGAATGCCATGTAAGTCATGGTGTTTCATTCTGTAAATATATTTTGTCTAACTTTTCTTTAATTTCTGTAATTAATTTTACCCCATCACTTTGGCTGATATCTGTTATGTCCAAGTGCCGGATGCATTCTTGTATATTTTGTGGGCCCTGTTTTTTCTTTGGTAAGTCCGTAAAAATAGACCAACATTAATATCCTGCTTCCACTCGGTGTAAACTTCCTCACTCTGCAAGATAGGTGATTGTTTTGTAAAAGAAGACATCTTTCTTTCAATTGTGTTTCAATGTTAGTTGAACTGATATAATCTCTATCACATGAAAGAATACACTCTGCTACCTGTGTTAGATAGTTGACATGGTAGTTGCAACAATGTAGTGTAAACAAACTGTTACTTTAGGTCAAATGCTATATTAAAAAACCACTGAAATAAGGGATGTAACCAAATATATAGAAGAAGCCACATAAGTTCAATAACTCCACTTTAACACATACTACTACTTCTATTTTAGTATTAAAAGATCCACAAAGGTTTGATATGCCATATAACCAAACAATGGAAAGTAGTCACCAGTTCAAAATGATAATCAATGAACAAAAAGATAATTTCTGCCTTAGAGAAACTGTGCATCACCCTGCATTATGTCAGTGGTAAGCATTTTATTACATCTCTTATTGGCCTGGACACAAATCATTAAAATTCCTTATATTGTTACTCATGTCTAATTTGCACCCTGGATATCATATTCACTTGGTCGAGCACCAACACAAGTTAGGCACAAGGCCATTGACTTGCATTCTAACATGATAGCTCCGCAATATTTTTTAATAAAAGCAGCAATGTACAAAAAGTTCATCTAAATTTGTAATTTAGCAATAGTTTAGTTCCATGAAAAAAAGTGCTTGTTAATTGATTAACATAATTTGTACTTCTATTTTTTGGACTGTTGTTCTCATCCTTACTATTCAATGTTTTGGTCAATAAACCAATTGGCTGTCTTCAGGGGATCGAACTTGGGGAACCTCCTTGTTGTAATTGGGAGTCACAGAATTTTTAACTTAACCCTTTATTCAAATCACTGGGGTAATCTGCTTTCATTCTGTTAATCATGACCGGGTATAATAAGGATGAGAACAACAGTCTGAAAAATAGATGTACAAATTATGAAGCCTCGTCCCAAGGATTCCAAAAAACCATAACATAATTGTATTTATATCTGTATTCTGGTGTGAAATAAATGGTATGTAGGTATTTTGGTACTCTAACTAGTGATTGATTAATATAGAATTTGCTTATCTTATTAATGGCATATCAACTTTTATGGGGGAGGTCGATTTGGCCAAGTGGATATGCAATCAGACTTCGGAATTGAAGTACACAAGTTTGAATCCCAGTCATTCTGTTTGTGTTCATATTTGAACTGATACCCTTGGGAAAGGTATGAATCACCACATTCTCTCCAGCTATGGATTAAATAGCGCATATTGTGTTATTCAAAAAACTAAGTGTGGACAAAAACTAACGTTTACCAAGAATGATTGTTCTCGGCATTAAATAACCTAAAAAGGTTGATATGCCGTAAAACACGAACAAACATCAACGTTTATTGTCATTTAATGCTGGAGCAACTTTTTCCTAAAGAAATATTAAAAAAAGATCCTAGAAAAAGAACTGCTATGGATGTAGTTTTCTATTTGAGTTTTATGCCTGAGATAGTCTTGTAAAAGTATGGATCTGACATTATCAACTTGAAGATTTATAATTGAAACGGTAGCAATGTGCTATGACTTCCTTCTCTACTGATTCTGTGCGAATAAACAAAGAGAAGACAGAGTTTCAGAATCGCAAAGTATAAAGTGCTGCGTTGAAGCTTTTGGCTTAATTTCCAGTTGTATTGCTTTGTCAGTTCAATTATTTACATGTTCAGATCTTTCTCTTTTAGATAATTTTAAAACAACAGAAATGGAAAAATAATTATAGAAAAAAACATTTTTGTATTTAATCAATATGATTAGCATTCTGCAAACGATTCAAATAATATTGATTGTTCGCTTGTATCTAGTTAGGAATAAACTATAAAAATGTATATATCTTGAAGATCAATCTAAATTTGGTTTATTTTAGCATTTTTATTTTTCATATCTTATGCTTAACATTTTTATTTTTAATATCTTATGCTTAAATATGATAAAAAGAGGGAAAGAGAAAAATATTACATGAAATCAACTATTCTATCTGCTACGGGCAACTTTAGGGCCCATGTTTAATGAATATATAATTCAGTAATATAAGATTTTAAAAATGTTTGCTTCTTCTGTAAAAGCTTGAGTTTATCTGTAGACCTTTTAGAAGAATCTCACTGAATTGCAAGTATTGTTGAAACTAGGGTTTTAATAAACATCCTAGAATTTCAAGACTGATGCGTTAGTTCTTACTAGAATTAGGTCCAGGTTTTCTAACTAGCTGTAGTAGATAAGTGACAATTAATTGAACCTTTTTGTGGAAACTTGGTACTACACATGGTCAGTGGTGGACTGGCCACTTGGGCATTTGGGCAATGCCCGGTGGGCCAGTAGGGCTGGTAGATAAAAAAAAAAAATCAAAAGTCAACTTTTAAAGGCAAATCAAGGAAGAAAAGAGAGAAAAAGAAGTTTCACTCTGACTCTGGGGCTGGAGTCACCCCAGATGGATGGATTAAGGAGATGCATGATGGGAGATGCTAATTAGTTATCTAAGCCTACAGGCAGGTCGCCAATTGTGGAGGGAGAGGGGGTGGTTAGACGGCCATCTTACCCACACGCATTAACCATCTTGTGAAATTTCTCTTAGTTTCACATTTGGCGCTCGCAAAAGTGATATGCTTCATCCAGTCCATTCCATACATCTTCTCAAAGCGAGCGAATATTCGATTCCCTTTGCCTCTTCATTAATGAATATAGGTCATCCAATCCTCTCCAAAATTCTGAAAAAAGTCAGAGAATTTAGATTTTGTGTTCCAACTCATCCTGCTTGTGTATCAAGTTGAAGACCAAAACTTATGATAAATTGAATAATTTTGTTTAGTTTCCATCAATTTATTGATCAATACATGGGAAATAAAAAAAATCGCATTAGATGATTGAAGGGAGTATGAACAAAAGAGTGAACAAATCAAAATGCAAACCAATCAAGCAAATAATTAAATGTAATTTTTCTGTGAATGAAGTGAAAATCTAATTCATTACGAATGTAGATACAATCATGTTTTTTTTTATAACAAGCAGAATACAGCAAAAAGAATTAACAAATTACCGAATGTCATTAAACTCTTTGAAAAGAAAGATTTAAATAATATCACAAATTTATTAAGTAGGAACTAGATAAACATTTCTCTGTTGTTTTATTACAAAATTTCTACTATTACTGTACTGTGAATAAGAGTCTCAATTCAGACAAAACTACTTGTAGGCAGTTCTATCTATCATCAACCAATGAGATTACAATGTTGATCCCTTATATGTTTATAAAGCAACATTTTTTATTCACTTACCCGAACACTATTAAATTTGGACAAGAAAAATATATTTAGTGATATAATTACCAATTTAGGTTTGATACCATTGCCTCAATTGTTACAATACTTTGATAATATCAACATAAATTGATGAATTTATTTTATTCTCTTTTTTTCTTTAAATCAATATTCTTTTACACTTGAACATATCTTGTCACTCCACAAAAATTGTTCTAAATGTAAGATGTTTATGAGAAATTTTTTTAATTTTTTGTAATTTAAGTTTCCAAATATATTATTTCCCTTCAACAAAATAAACAAAGAGTTTAACTGTATACAATCAATAACCAAACAAACAATTTGAAAGCAAAATATGTGAATCTGATCCTTATTAACGAGTCCATTGTTTTTAGATGATATGCCTCATTCTAAGCTTTATATTTCCTAGTAATTAAAGCTAACCAAAATTAATAACAAAAAATCTTCAAAATGTAACTAAGTCCTTTGGAAAAAAGTCATTTTTTCAAATTTAGAAATATTTTCTTGAAAATTTTTTTCTTAAGAATCCATTTCTGTGCCATTCAAATTGGTCTCTCTTAATTTGCATTGAAAAGTTTGTTCCAGAGAGAAAATACCATTTTAATTACTTCCTTAAAGGTTGACAAAATTATTACAATTAAATAATGAATGAAATAATATATCCAGACTAATATGATATTAACATTCTTTGCATAGTTTTACATGGAAATTTTGATGACCTTTGAATGCACAGTGCTATTATTTCCTGGTTCCTGTATTTCAAACCTTTTTCAGTTGATGAAAGATGTTCACAAGTCAACATAAGCAACAAATACTTTGTTAGTTTCAACTGAAAAGATATAAATTGTCAAGAGCAACAATTTAGCATAGAATAAAAGAGAGTTCTGTCTTTGCATAACATACAGAAAAATCCAATGTTAGCAGTTAGCTCTTTTACATAATTCCAAGCTAAATGTTGATCTTTTGTTAAAAGGATTCTCTTCTCTTCTAAAAAAAATAAATGTTGAAAGTAAAGAAGAATACAATGCATTCATTAAATTCCAGAATTTGTTTAGTTTATAAAAGAAAATAAATTAAAATTCTGCCCTTAGGTATATTGTTATTATTATTATTATTATTATTATTATTATTATTATTATTATTATTATTATTATTATTATTGAAATATCTAAACCACATCATTCCAACTTCACATAATTCTTTTAAAGAAATCACTCAGTTTTCAAGTGTATTGATTGTTTTCAGTGCCACTTCTTAAGGCTGATTAAAATATTAAAGTTTAAAATAAAAAAATAAAAAATCTGTTACTCAAACTTTTAGTGTATGATATATCAAATGAAAATGAATAATCTGAAGCCATTGGCATTGTCAGTGATCTAATCAAAGTAAAAGGGAGAATAAAAAAAAGATAAAAGAAACATTTGTGGTACTATCTTACTGTGATGTCATTAGGCATTTGAAGGATGCTAAAATGAGTTAATTCTTTGGATAAGTATCCTAGGGACCAACACAAATAATTTCATCAGGTTTTTTACAAACAATATACAATTACGAGAAGCATTGTCCAAGTGCCAAGAGCTTGCTACTAATGTAGTTAAAGAAGCCTATTATACAGGAAAGCAGCACTGTCCATATGCAAATTTTGGTGGTCTGAATGCTTGCTTTTGTATTCATTTTGATGTGTTTTTTGTAATTCCAAATTGTTACCTCTTAGTAGCTATTTTTCCTTATCAAAACCAATTAGAAAGTGTTCTCTAGGTCAAAATATTCCATAGCAAATTTCAAGTGTTTAGGTCCAAAATTAGCAAATCATAATAAATCATTATTTATAAAGAATGTCTAAATTTTCATAAAGAATCAATTTTGATAATGACAAAATGGCTTTAATAATGATTTATTATTCTTTTTGTATCAGATGTTTGATGATCATTTGTTCAAAACTGTATAATAATACATGTTCTTTTAGAAGAATACATGATTGGTTTATTTCTAGAATTGAAATAACATTGTCTTCTTCAAGTCTAAACTATTCCGCATGAAGATTTTTAAAACGGATTATACTGAATGAAACCTTATGATAAACCAACCAAATTAAAGTTAAATTATGCTATTACTCTTCATATTGAAAAGGGAAAAATATAAAAGGGAAAATATGTGTGTATGCGCAATCAGTCTCTGCTAAACTACTCTGCTAAGTCTACTGACTTGAAATTTGAGATAAAGTATATTCAAACCTGGGGAAAGCTTTTTTCTTATTTTGAGCTAAAAAAATAGCTGCTAAGGGGTCAAAGTTGAAAGATTGAACTGTTGCAGTCTCTACTAATTTTGGGTCTAAACACTTGAAATTTGATATATGGAATATAGAGAACACTCTCTAATTGGTTTTGATCTGGAAAAATAGCTACTAAGGGGTAAAAAGAATTTGAAGATGAAAATATTTACAAGAAAAATATTATTTGTTGAAATGTCTATGATTTGTGTCTCAAATTTGTGTTTTATTTTAAAGTTGAATCAAACACTAATGGTGCTTATTATTTTTTGAAATCCTTGAAATGAGGTATGATAAATTTTACAATTATTATTTGGACTATCGTCCCCATATTTTCTGTCTTACTATGTTTCAACCGAATCACCCTTTGGTCTTCCTCAGGTGTCTTAATTTGACTCATATTGTTTTTAGATCTGTCTTTTTTTGAAATTTAATTTTGCTTTTATTTTTATTTTTTTTAAAATAAAAATAAAACCAATGCTAAATTTAAAAAAAATGATAGATCAAAAAAGGTAGATCCCAAAACAATATGAATCAGTTTAGGATACCTGAGGAAGACTGAAGGGCTATTCAGTTGAAACATATTATGACAGAAAATAATAAGGATGAGGACAATTGTCTGAATAATACTTGTAGAACTAATGGTGTTATTCTAAAATATAGATAGAGTTTAATATCATGCCTAGAATACTTGATTGAGATACTTTTACTCTCAGCAGAAAAGCAGATGGTGTACTCTATATCCTACCCTCATTGACAGACAATCATTATTTATAAATGTTTGATCAATTCGTATACTCCCTCTGTTCCAAAATAATGTTTACATATTGCGATTACTTTTTGTTCCAAAATAATGTTTGCATTTATGAATTTTATACACCCCCAAAAATAAGTATTTATCAAATAAACCAAAATTTTATTTAAGATAAGGATTATTCAATTTTACAGTGTATGCACATCAATATTGTGCCGAGTCATGCAAATTGCTTGTGGTCTGCAAGTTAGGAATACTGGTGGAATACGTTTTGTTGTAAAGCTTTGCCGATATGTGACAACTTATTATTATTTCCTCCGTTCACAAGTATCGTCTCCTCCATGCATTGCTGGAGTGCTAAAAATACATTCTCCAATTTATCTGGGTGTAGCTCATTAAAAGCATTACTCACACAGCTAATCAGTTCGTCAATGGTCTTCTCTAGAGAATCCTGATGTTGTACAGATTGAATGGCATATGAAGAACCTGTAATCGATCCAAGAAAACCCTTAAAGCCTAAAGTTCACCAAAAACAATGATAATTAGAAAGATTTATCCCAAATTTAAACATTATTTCAGAACAGATGGAGTAGTAAAATAAAAGTGATGCTAATTCACAGATTTTTTACCTTTTGTGTTAGGTCCTGCAATTCCAGTGGTAAATAAGAGATTGTATGTGTGTACGTACATACATGCATATATATATATATATATATATATATATATATATTGTATAATAGATAGTTAAATAACCTGCAATTACTTTCTTTTTCTTCAGCACCATCGAAAAAAGCTCTCGGGGAGGCGGTTAGACTATGATTGTAAACGCCGGAAAAAGGAAAAAGGTCAGTATCTCAGGCAACATTTAATAATTTCAAATACATTTCATTTTTCTTTAAATTGCATTGTGTGTGTGAGTGCACATTTGTGTGTGTGTGAGTGCACATTTGTGTGTGTGTGTGTGTGTATGTATGTATGTATGTATATATATATATATACATATATATATATATATACTTTATTGGTTGAGCAAAACTTCAATAGCATACAGAAAAGTTTAAGCATATTGAAAAAGTAATAATTGGCTAAAGGAATAAGAAAAAAAGGCATGGATTATTTATTGATGGGAACCAGTCTGTTAAAAGAAGCGCTTTGGGATTTATTTATTTGATTCAATCATCGTATTCTTTTAATCGACAGTTTCCATCATTAAATAATCCATCCTTTTTTTTTCTTATTCTTTTAGCCGATTATTACTTTTCAAATATGGTTAAACTTTTTTGTGTGATATATATATATATATATATATATGAAAAATACCCATAAATGATAACAACAACAACAATAATTATAGGAATAATATTATATTATCTTAAAAAGCCAACAGTATTATAAATGAATTCACCGCATTTATCTATGAATTAATATCAATAAATTATTTGGAAATTTGCATATATATATATATATATATATATATATATATTATACGGTCGGAATTTAAATTCAATTTAAATATATACACATTGTCCAACACCGTAGTTTTGTAATTAAAGAT
>JAYKTE010010696.1:0-15990 GCA_036873565.1 Xipholeptos notoides
TGTCTACCAAATTTCATGCTTTTATCACAAAATGAACAATTCCCCTATTTTTTGGAGCTTAACTGCTGAACTATTACATATATTCTAAAAAAACGTTTTGAAAGAAATGCAGAAAGAATCGTGGAAAGAACATGGAAATTAAATCTATCTTAACTACAAAAACAACAAAAAATATATATATGCTAAAGTGTCTAAAGCTGTTTTATTAACTGATAGATTTATAAACACTTTAGGCATTGCATAACATACTGGGTATTTATTTAAATATAGTAGTAATCAAGTCATGCTATAACTTCATTTTCTATTGAACTTTTACTGCAGTTATCATAAAGTTTATTATTCAAATATTTCATATTCAATATTTTCCAATTATAAATATTTTCATTTGAGAACTGGATTGTATACATTTATTTTCTTTTGTAATTTTTTTTTTCATTTATTTATTTCAAATCTTTTTTATTCCATTTTTTAAAAGGTACTTTCAAATACAAACTGTTTCCAAAATATTCTATTTTCCATTCTTTTTTTAATATACACAGTTTAAATAAATTAACTTCTTATTTTTGATGAAATATAATATGTATAAATTTTCCATTATTGTGGAAATATTGTGTTAAATTTTTTCAGTGTTAAATTTTTCCACTGCAAGGTCTTTGTGTTAATTTTTTTCAGTGCAAGGTCTTTGTGTTAAATTTTTTCAGTGCAAGGTCTAAATGAAAAATGTTTTTATGTAAACTGTTTTTATGTAAAATATTTTGTTTGAAGGAGTTGGGGAACATAATTGTTTTCTAATGCATAAACTTATTCATTAAATCTTATGTACAATAATGCTTTGTAACAAGAAATAAATTCTTACCAAACTGAAATAAAATTGATCTTTAAATGCTGATCAGATCCATATATCAAACTTTTAGAATAAAAAAAAATCTTTTTTTTTTTTAATATCTAACTTTACAGTTATTTTTGAAACGCTGGGAAATTTTTTGAATGAAAAACATTTTATTCATTTAACCTATTTCTTCAATTGTGATGCATGGTTAATATTTGAAACTGGGTTTTGTTATATTGATGCTATCAGTAAAGTTGGTTTACATGTAAAATTTTACCCACATTTTTTAATAAAATTGAATAAGAGAGATGACAGCAATATCAGAGAGAGAGAGAGAGACACACACACACACGTGTTATGTAGAAAAAGAGCTTATTCAAAATTCATTAAAAAAATGAATCAGGAGAGAAATCCAGTGGACATTAATTTACTGCCTAATTTTCAATGAAAATATCATGTAAAATTTAATTTTTTAGACAAACCCTATTTTTGTCTAATTCATACAAGAATGTGGTCATAAAATGGGGGATCAGTTTACTATATCTAAACAATAGAAAACAAACTGAACTTCAACGTCAAAACTTTGTTCATAATTTGATGTATTTGTAAAAATAATGATGTCATATTATTTATAAAATATCTACATGTGATATTTTGGGTTAATTGATAAAATAGAAAAAAACTGGAGGCCTGTCCAGTTTAACACATAACACTATTGCAGAATAAACCCTCAAATAATTGCAGGACTTTAAAAAAAAAAATTTTGAAAAGTTTTTCTGCAATTGGCATAGATCACTATAATGCATCTTTTTGTGAAATTTTGGCAAAATTCGTTGAAAGTACTTGGAAATGAAAAAACACAGGAAAATAAGACACAATAATAAAAACGTTTATCTAATCTGATATTTAATGAACTCTTACCGTGACGGGCGATAAGGTCTGAAAGTTGATTGATATTCGTCAAAAACAAACGGGGGAAAAAGTGGAAAGCATAAAAAATGCTGAAAAAAATCCAAAATATTGGCCAAATCGGAAAATGTGTTTTGCCGTTTCATGTCTCTCAGAAATTGGCTGTGGTCATTTTGGAACAATAAAAGGTACTGTCTGATCTTACTGAGAAAATTTATTGCCGATCAATTGAAAAATGGGGTATTTTTGGCAAAATGAACCCTGACTTAATATCCACACACCAAATCGACTTAAAATTGATCTTTTCGAAAAAAAAAATTCATTTGACAATCAATGTAGACTACACAGTGTGAAGTTTCAAACAAATTGGTCGAACACCAGATATAAAAGTGGAGGAAAAGAGATGCTAAAGAGGGGGATTCAGAACATTGATTTCTTTAAAGTGTCGATGTCATGTGAAAAAGGGTTGCATCAGAAACATAGATCCGAAGTTTGGTCGAATTCTGTTAAAAACTGCCATTAAAAACAAAGCGGGTTTGCAAAGAATGAGAAACGCCGGGTTAAAAACAAAACTATGATTTTCATAGCGCAGAACATTGTTGACCCTAACCGAAATGGCCTGGTGGGTCCATTAGTGGATGTGAACTCATGGTCTCTGAATCTATAAAAGCCTGCAAAAAAACCCTAGAGATGCTATATATGATGTTTTTGAAAAAATTTTATTAATAGGTAAAGATGTTGTTTCAGGACTTCATGATAAGTGTTTTCTCGTTTGATAATGTCCTACAATTTTTTATTTAGAAAAATTTTAAATTTTGCAATCAATATTCTTATTTTGAAGTCTAGATTGCCAGGGAAATAAGATCAATTTTGAGCCCTCTTTTTATCTACCTGGTTTTACCTAGTCGTGTCAAAGTGAAGTTTTTTAGGTAAACCTGAAGTGTTTAAGATGTGACATGCTATAGTTTCTTTCACCCTTAATCCAGGTCACTATTTTCTTGCCTGCACTTAGCTATTCTTGTGTTAAATAGTGATATATTTGAAATAACTAAATCATTTGATCATTTTTTTGATAATGGTGGAATGGAATTTTTACAACTATGTTATTGTGGTTTCTAATCATGCATCGGGTGGGGGATTTTTTATGATCCTCCTTAAACCCTTTCATTTTAAGGATGTTGATTAAGAATATAATAAGTGTTTATTAATATCTATGTAGTAGTTCATGGTGGAGATCAGTATGTTGTGGAGTTGGTAAATGTTTTATCATTTTAGTTTGGTGCATTTTAAAACATTAAAATTTTTATTTATTTTGAACCACAAATATAAAAAATTATCAATACACAGAATTATTTCAAAGAAAATTCCCAAAATGTGCCAACATTTTGAGTTATAATTTTACACAAACATATTCTTGATTTATTCAACTACCAGTTAATTCATGACTTCCTGCTTACCACTCCAATAATTGGGATATATGAGTATTCTATTTTTACCATGTCTTTGGAAATAGAAAAATCAGTTCTATTTTTTAATCAGGCAAAACATCCTTTTTAATTGAATTTCCTTTTCTCTCTCTCTCTCTCTCTATCTGTTTCTCTCTAAGTTTCACTTTCATAATTAAAATTAAAATTCTCACTCATCCTACTCCTTACATTATAATACAAAACAAAAACAAAAATCTGGTTGCCTATTAAAGCTTGTTGTCACGTGCTTGGTGACAACGATTTAAAAGTAGGAGGGTGGGAATTCTAAAAAGTCGGTCAACCTATTTTGATTGGTCTATGTCAAAGGGCTGTTGGTGACATTATGCAAATATCTCGGTCAACGCATTTTTATTGGCTTCATTCTACCCAGTATTTACTGACGTAATACACATTCTGGTATCCAATTGGCTATAGCTCTTCTTGCTACAACAGTAATGCTAATTTATGTTAATAAAGCTGATACTTACACAAAACCTGACCTGCTTGGCTTTCGGCCAGTAGCAGCAGCAGTGTAATAATAGTAACTGCGTGTGTGTAACAACTACTACTATCCTTGCTTGCTGCCCTTGCGATTTTTATATACAACTGGCAAGTAAGTGGGATCGCTTCCGATCCCTTGTAATTTACTGAGTAGAAAATTACATTCAAGCAAATAGAAAGGTGACCCCTATTTGAGCCGTTTTCTGCAGTGGCCTCGACAGTGTTTTTGTTTGTTCCAGTCTGACACAACACCCTGAAAACTACCATTAGGGCTCACTCATTTACACACAACAACAACAGTAGTAACAACTACAACAACATAACAACATTACAAAAACAGACTTTAAGTGAAGAAGAATAATTAATTTTCTTTTCGCCTCTCGCTACATTTCATTATTTATTTATTTGTCCTGTCTGTCCATCGTTCACGGCGACCAAGTGTGTGTTTTTTTTTTTACTAATTTAAAGAAAGACAGAAAAAAAGGGGGGAAAAATCATTTTTGTGGGGACCCCCAATAAATAGGAATCGAAGTTGAAAATAACGTTAAGTCGATAAGATCCTCTCCACCGCCACGATCGGCAACATCAACAAAACAAGTAAACAAACTGTGTGTTTGTACTTTTGACTCTTTTTCTTCATCCTTGTAATGTAATGTACACACATACACACCTCTTCACACACTACTCACTCACACTGACTGACTCGACTCCCTCTCACTGACATTTTCTTTACAAACAACTACGGTCACTTTTCTTTATCTTTTTTTTTGTTATCATTATTTTCTGTAATTTCCTGCAATTCATCAGAATGATGATGGAGAATAATTTTCAGATGAGACAGGTTTGCGACGCCGCCAAAGCTTTCATCAGTGGATCAAAACAGTTAATGTGGTTGTTGATAGACAAGAAAACTACACCAACAACTAAAACAAATAATAATTATAATAACAAACAACATTAACAATAATAATCTGCTATGATTATTATTATTGCACAAAGTGGAGCAACTCAACTACTCTCTTTAGGCTAAGGTGAGTACACAAATACATTTGATACATTTTTTGTTTGTTTTGAATAACACACTAGCAGCTAAGCAGACCTTGTTTCTTCCATCGTTTATTTTTCTTTTTAAAGTTTTAGTTACATTTGATTTACTCTTTTTGCTTATTTATCGTTATTTATTTATTTTCTTTGTGATTCCTAAGATTTTATCTTTTTTTATATGCAAAAAGAAAAAAAATCCAGAAACGTGCAGTCAGTGCACGTACACGTTTGTGGATAATTTTCACGTTACGTGAACGTGCGTGCACTGACTGACTGAGTTTGAAATCTATAAAAAAAATTCTCAGGATTCGTCATTTTTCTTTTTTTAATTCTACTTCATTTTGTTTTGTAAAAAATATATATATAAATTCGATATTAGAAAATTGAATTCATATTTTTATTTAAAACAAAGCCTAAATGTCGCATGAAAAGCTTAAAGAAAAGAAGCGTGTAAGTATTCATGAGCACGCACAACTTTAAATATGCAAACAAATTTGTACAACTATTTTTCGGACTGCTGTGCTGTGTGTGTTACTGTTGTCTTCCTCGTCCTTTTCATTATTATCTTTAATTCAAACCTCATCCCAAGGATTCCGGAAAACCAAATAACCAAACAAACAAATGTTTTTGAAAAAATATACAAAAACGTTTGGTTTTGAAACAGATACACTTTGATTTTTAAAAATCGTACCCTTAAAAAACATCAAATAGAAAAAAGAAGTAAATGTTATTCTTGAAAAAAAAATGCTTTAAAAAATTGACACAAAAGGTATTTTTAAAGGATGATTGTTTAAGAAAAAAATATCACTTTCTTTTCGGTTGTTTCGACATATTGAGCCAATTTTTCGATTTTTTTTCTTTTTTTTCATTTCGTTTCAACTTTTGTTTTTAATGTCTAACCCTTTAAAACTAAACAAAAATGTTATTTTTCTTGTCCATATTTTTATTGCATGTTTTTGTTATCTAATTACGACAAAGGCATGGCATGGGTTGGATCCGTGGGCTTTTCTCCCTTCACGTTAATCAGAAGATATACTTTTAGTTTGCTGAGTGACGAGTGAGTGAATAATCTTTAAAAGGCAACTGCAAAAACTTATGGCCCTTTCTGATTTTTGTATTTAAAAACTATCACTGTGCCTTTTATTATTATTATTTTTTTTACAAAGAAGTGTGTGGTGTGGTTGTTGTGGTAGTACCTTAACTTTAGTTTAACTTTTACAGTGATTTTTTTTCTATCAATCTAAATAAGAGTTCAATTTTAGACCCCCTCCCCATTTATTGTTGTTAAAATTTTTAATTTTTTTTCTCCTTAAATTTAGTAACGTTGAAAATCTTTTTTTTGTTTTGTTTTGATTGGGATGGATATGATAATTTGTAGATTGTTGTAGATCAGTCCACAAACTTTAACAGCATTTATTATTATTATTATCGAAATTTAATTGATGTGCGTTGTTGTAATTGGTAACATTAACAACAACAATGTTTCTGCTGCTGCTGCTGAGTGAGTGTGCTGACTGCTGCTGCTTCTCCGGGTTCTTGCTGCTGCTTTCTGTCTCTGCCCCCCCTTAAAATTTTAAAGAATAATTGATTTATATAACTTCTGTCTTATATTATATAAAAGTTGTTTTGTTTTTACTTCCTGTGGTTATTGACTATAGTTTTCTGTGGGGTCATTTTGTCTGTCTATCAAGAAGGGTTGTAAAATTTGTGGCCAATAATTTTATCTTAGAAAAGAAGCCATCATATATCGCCATTAATGACTACAACACTTGGTTTTGTTGCCATGGCAATTGGAGCAGCACTCAGCAGCAGCAACTGCAGCAAAGATTATTCACTTAAAAAACCCAAAAGCAGAGTTAGTTTTAATTTCATTTGAATTAACTATTTGTACATTTAGTTTCATTTTGTTTTACAACTAACTATTTTGCTACTATTGTTAGTGTTAGACCTGTTTTACTTGCACTTTCCCCTAAAAAGCCGATAACAACTAACTTGTAAGTGACAGGAAGAAAAAGCAAAAAAATAATAAGTTTATGTGTGGGTGGAAAAAATATACTCTGCTTTTCTGTGATGACGCTTATTGTGATCATCAGAAAAATTAGCGTGTTCAATTAATTGAATTAATTTATGTTAGTTCGTTTCCCATCCTTAAGCGAGAAATTATTAAAAATGAAAAGCCCTAAAAACCACTAACTGCGTTTCTGCGTACTTGTTTTCGTTCTGTGTGTTTATTTTAATCTTTCAACAACTCATTTATTCATTCTTTTTTTAATCTTTCTCTTCTTGCACTTTCTCCTTTCACCCCCTTTCCTTCTCTTCTTTTACGCTTTCACTTCATCTTCATCGTTTTCTTTGCTTTCTCTACCTTCTTCGCTACTTCCTCCTTCTTTTCAAAGTTTTCGTTTTCACGGTATATCAACCCTTTTCATTCTTCGCCTTCCTTTTTTTCACTCTTATCTTAATTCTTCCTCTCTTTCTTTACCATTCCTTTTCTCCTTCCTTCTTTTCCCCTCTTTCCTATTTTTTATCACCACCACCTTCTTGCTCATAACCTTCTCCTCCTTTCTTGTTTTATTCCTTTTATATACCTCAAACTTAAAAAGTTATAATTTCCATTTTATATAAAAATGAAAAATTAGGGGTTTTTTTTAATAAAAAATAAGTACCTTGTTTTTTGTTTTTTGCTCTTTCGTAATGTTAAAATTCAAGTGATTTTTTTTTCTTTAGCTTTTCAGCTTTATTAAAAAAAAAGTCTTTTTTCCTCATTTTTTATTTATAATTTCTAAAGAACACTTCAACAAAACCTGATTTTCTATGAAAAAGATAGTCCAAATTTTCCATTCTTGCCCTAAAAAGATTTGATATGCTGTTAAACAAAAAACAACTTTTTTCCCTCTCCATTAAAAATTACTGTCCTTTTAAAAGCTCAAAATTGTACTAACTAGCTACTCTAGTGCTTGCTTTTATGTTCTGCTTCTAGCAAATATCGATCTCTTGTCACTACTTTTAAAAACTAGGTTGATGAGCGATAAGGAGGAGGAAGTCTCGCTCCGCCTAGCAGTTCAATCAGTTGCCTTCTCACTGGTCGAAAGATCGGTTAATTTATTCAACGATTGACAATAATCAATAATCATTGGAACAAATAGCAGCAGTATTACTCACTCGCTAAAAATTCTTATTAATGATGAGGATGATGATGACGAATAGAGGAGAGTGTCATTCCAAGAATGGATTTTTAATTGCAAACCCTGAATATAGACACAAATATGCACCTGCTCCTTGAGCATGTGCACTGTGCAGTGGATGGGGAGCAATGTTTTTTTCCAAAAAGTCATTCAAAGCCAATTAACCATTAAATTTGGGGATAAATTTCTTATTAAAAACTAATGATATATGAAAATATCTGCAATTGCATGATGCTCACTATGGTAATAAGAACTCCTTTTGTTAATTTAGTTAGAATTCGCAGTAAAGTTAGGAGGGACCCCTGGAGGTAGTCAATTGAAATACTATAATCAGCATCGCAAATCTAGTTCATTTCACACTAGCTATGATTTTTTCAAGTTCAGTAATTTAATTGCGTTAATTTTTTTCAAGATGAAACTGATATTTCTTTGATTAATTGTAGTAAAAAAACAATGAATAAAAGAGAATTTAAGAAGTCATTTTTTTGTGTGTTGTATTTTCAATGCTTCCAGTTACACACTTTAAAAAAATCCCTTAATAGTTTGTACTAAAATAACTTCACATGTACTAATAATATTTATATTATAGCCAACATTTCAGTATTAAAAAGACCTTATAAACATTTAGAAAAGTCCAAACTGCTAATTTTCACTTTTTATTACTTTTTGTTGAAAGTCTAAACACAAATCAAATATTTAATTATAGAAAAAGAAAAAAAAGATCATTTTCAAAATAATGCCATTACTTTTAACAAGAACTAAACAAAATCACCTTAGGACTTTGTATTTACAAGGTAGACCAGTGGCACCCAATACACATATAAATTGCAAAAATTGTCTTTCCTTGTAACAAATTTTGTGAAACTTTACAACAGAATGAATATAATTGTAGGATTTTATCATTCAGTATCTGAGAAAATTTAGTGCACTTGTGCATGTGATTGATTTGATAAACATAGCATCCAAGGCATATTGGGTAAACCAAAATGTGCCCCATTGGCCAATCTATCATTGTAGTGTTGTTGAACTTGGTTACTTGTGCACAAGAATGCTCCAGCAAGGCAGCCCACTGTCTTGTATAAACAAAATCTTGCCAGTCCTTCCCTTTTTCTCCACTGTTGGCCAAATCAAAATCCCACATACTTGGTGTGCCAGCCCATATTTTTTCAAATTATGATTTTGTCCTTTCAATTTCTTGAAAAATAATTGATTTCATCTTCCCTGATTTAAAATGCAGTGAGGCAAGAACATTACTTTTAGTAAATGATGTTTACTTTACTTTAGTTCGTTTAGTAAATGATGTTTAGCTCTTTCTATTGAAAAATACTTCCATAAATATATTAAAACCTAAATTTTGAATATTTCTTTAAACTATTATCTAGAAATTTCAGAAATTTAATTTTTATCTACATTACCTACATTTCTCAAAATATGAAATAAAAATACCAAACAAACAAATTTATTCTTAATAAACTAAAAATCTGCAATGTTTATTTTCATTTAGAATTAAAATCAAGGTAAATATTTTTCAAATTTTAGTAAAAAATATAAAATTTTGTTTGAAAATATTTTTTTACTTCATTTTATTTCATTTCTATTTTTTCATAAAAAAATTTATGTTCGGGCAAATGAAATTATAGCTTAACTTTGGAATCAATAAAAAAAAAAAAAATAATTCCAGCCTCTCTCAAATCTTTCTTTTAGTACCCACCCCTGTTAATCTCTATAAGGATATGGTTTAAATAATTTTCTTGGAAATATATGCTTCTGCATTAAACTTAAGCTTAATCTGTCTAGGAACGTAACTGTAGTTAAAGAAGATGTGCACACATTATTAAGATTAACTCATAAAAACATTGTTTAGATTAAAAGATGCATTCAGTTTCATTTTACAAATAACTACTTTTGCACTGAAGAAGTTCTTAATGGTGAAAAGACTGGGGTTTTTTATGTTCTTATTTGATATTTTATGCATTTTTTTATGAATCAATTAATTGTCAGTCTTTCTAGGCCACATTGTCACAGCCTTTAATAATGTTTAAAATCATATTGTCACAATGTTGATAAATTTGTATTTATTCTAGATATTTAAAGTAATTTTTTCATATAAATTAATTGATAATCTCCCTCTTTGGTATTTGATTTAACTTGTTGATAAATGAAAAATTTAATGACCAAAAATTTGAATATTTAAAACAAAAATTATCAAACTAAAACTTATTCTGAAAAATAGAATTTTGAATAATAAAACTATTTTAAATGATTTTTGAATTATTTTGATCATTCCTCTTATTCATGTACTAAAAATCCTGTACTTTTTATTTATATTTTATGTTTTGGAAGAAGCTTAAGACATGGGGTAGCCTCAAAAATGGTGATTTCATATTTTATACCTAGCTCAATTTTATTTATTTTGCATTACTCAAATGTTGCGCTAACAGAAATTTGAATGCTGCTATCATATTCTTTCTTTCTTTCTTTCTTTCTATCTATCTATCTATCTATCTATCTATCTAAGTAATGCTAAATAATCATGAAAATCAATAAGGAGTATTGATTTTTGTACAAAGATATGTATTTTAATATTAAAAAGTATCATAAAACTTTTTTATGTTCTAGTTTGTGTACAAAAACTATATTTAACTTTAAAAAATTAATTGAATAATATAGATTAAACTAATGATACATTATGAAAACATCTGATCAATTTAATGGAGAAGATAATATGAATGACAATAATAATCTTTCATCATATACATTCAAAAAAATATTCATTCAAGTGGTTATGCAAAATATTCTTAAGACAAATAAATTTTCTTTTTTCCAATCATTTCTAAAAACTGAAATGTTGTGTGGAACAATTTTCAGAAATTGTCTTGCTTTTGAATATCCGCTATTAATTTTATAAAATTTTGTTGTGACAGTTATGTCATTATTGCCTCAGATAAGTTTATCTGTGGCAGACTTTTTGAATTTGGTTTATATAATTATATTTATTAGTATTAATCATTGATGTCTATTTTTGTTGCTCATTGCTCATGGTTCCAAACTTAAAAAAAAAAGATTTTAAAAATGGAAAATTATGTTTGTTTTTGAATTTTCATTGTTCACTTTTGAAAAAAAAATTTATTATCATAGAAAACCTTGGTTTGTACAATTTCCACTAGTAGATATTTCATTTTAAGCTTAGCAATAAAAAAAATGAACTATGATTCATTCTTGAAAAAACAAACCAAAACCACAATAGCTCAACATTAAAGCATTTTAAAAGCATTTTTTAGAGATAAATTATCAATGGATTTTATAAATCTATCCTCTTTTTAAAAAATAATTTTCTTAAAAAATTGTAGAATACATTTTTTTATATTCTTCAAATTTTGTAACAAGAAGAACTTTTAAAAAATCCTTTTTTGATGGCATATTAACTTAAAAAAACATTGGAGTGTTGACTGATATTCTCAATTAAGTTTTGGTTTCTAGCATTATGAGTAACTCTAGAGAGCAATGGAAGCTTAATATAGTATTTTAGATTGGGGAAACATATAGTCCATCTACACACTTGTGGATTGAATAGAGAGTGTAGGCTAAGATAATAATAGTACTAAAATAATGCAAACATTTGAAAATAGACCTTTGAAAATAAACCCCTGAAATAAAAATGAAACCAAAAAGACACCTGGGCAATATCAGGTAGCCAAAGCTAGATTTTTCAGGTGGAATTCAATAATTAGTACTTCTAATCATTATAGTTAATATAATAGGAAACATTAAAAAAAGCAAACAAAACAAAAACCAAGCAGTATACATTGCAAGCTTTTAATTTAAATGCATGATCAAATAGTTCAGTCAACTAAAAATATATTTTCAATGTCCAAATTATTAAATTTGCACAGAAACTTCCAAGATTTTTTAATATCTCAGGTAGAAATAAAAGAAAATATATCTCAGCAGTTGTTTAACAGTTTAAAACTTTTTTTATTTGTTTCTTTTATTTTCCTTTTTAACATTTTCTCTATCTAAACTTATCTTTGAAGATGATTTATCTTAGATAATGTCTCTCTCTCCCCCCCTCTCTCTCTGTTTAATGCCATTCAATGAATTAAATAACTTGTTAAATGCTTGAGGAATTCTTTCACCTCTTTAATACCAATTCAAAAGATTTTACATAGATTTTTTTTTTTATCAAATTTAATTTTCATAGTTATAAACTTTATTACTCAGATTAAATAGAAGTAAACTTCTTGAAATATCCTTGTGCAAATATATTTCCCAAACTTTAGAACTATTTATTTCATTTCTGTATATCTGTTATGCTTCAGAATGGGTTCTTGGAGCAAATTATGTCTCCCACCCTGTGTACAGTAAAAAACAAAAAAAAAAGGATTTAATACATTAAATATTGACATAGGAAATTCTCTTAAAGATAACCCTTGAAAAAATACTGATTTATTTTCCTTACATCATGATATCATTTTGTATCTATGAAACAATCTCTACTACCTATCTCATATAAAACTGGAATAAATCCATGTCCTTAATCCTCCCAAAAGTGGTACATGAGATTATTAATAAAAGACAAAATTTAAAATAGCTGATTAAAAACACTATCATTTTGTTTACAGGTTAGTCAAATAAAGTAAAATTCTTTGAATAGGGCTTTTTTATATAAAAATTTCAACTTTAAAATGAAGCAAATGTAAAATTTTGACCCTCAAGCAATATTGGGTGAAAGCATCTAGCTAAACAAACATTTAGTTCAGTTGCATTTGTGAACAGAGACATTTCAATTGGCTGTACATGTAATTTTAAGGATTATGTAAACGTTTGATATAAATCTGTAAATTAACGTTCTCACTGTTGTTAGACATTAAAACTCGAATCAATGCTTAAAACCACACAGACTGTTGTTTAATGTATTAATTTGAGATTTTCCCCTAATTTTAAGGGACTTATTAAAAAAGAAATCAGATCCTATTAAATTCATTGATTTATTTACAATTTAAGTTTGTTAGAATTAAAATAAATCTAAGCAGAACTTTATAATGTTGATATATTGTATGTTTTTATACCTATTGAAATCAGAGCATGTGCTCTTTGATGTGAGAAACAAAATGGTTAAAATAGTTGATAGAAAATTCTTAAATATTTAAACTTTTCACAAACATTTAGTTTGAAATTGTTACTGTTCTGCATAATCTCCAGGATTATATTTGATTATGTGTTTATAATATTTTTAGACATCAGTTAATAGATATAGTAATTAACATTTTAGAAACTAATTTATTTAATTTAAAAATTGATAAGAGAATGTTTTGATGAACTGTGATTATTTATAAAAAAGCAAGAATCCGTCGGAACAACCTTTGCATTGGAAAAAACTGCTGCAGTGTTATTTTCTTAAACTAGTGAAAGGTGTTCATTGACAATGTACTATATTTCTTACTATTCATTTATTCATGGCACATATATTGTGTGTATTTTTGGATGTTTTTTGCATTTGCAAGTTTCTCACTTGAAAAACTTCTGGTGGTTTAGTGCTTCAACTTTGACATTCAAATTCCAGTTCTACATTGTGTTCACTTTTAGGTTAATACACTTTGAAAAAGTATTAATCCCCTTATTACTTCCAGCTATGGGTTCAATTATGTAACTAGTGTTATTCAAAAAATGTGTAGATGAAGGACACGAAAAATGATTGTTCTTAGCAATAGATTACTGAATGAGTTGATATGCCATAAAAAAGGCTATTTGCAAATAAATAAAGAACATTTTTAGATAATTTAAAAATGAGTTCTTTCTCTCATTTACTTTTTCTAGCTATTAAAGCAAAGAAAAAAGAGTATAGGAATTTATATTTAGTCAATTTCATCTTTCATAAGTTTTGAATTAAACCATAATTCCTTATCAAAATTGGGGATTTAATTTATCTTTGGTCTCATTTCAATTATTAAATTGATTTCTTATTATTAAATCTGAATGAACTATTACTATCAGTTTTTAGTACAATTTACTTATTGTTAATTAGATGTTTTAAGAATTAAGTAGCAAAAATAAATTTTGAAAGAATGAAAACCCAACTTTATGCACATATGTACAATTTGATTGTAGTAGTTGCTCTTCCATTTCAATGCTGACTTTCTGTTTTGTTGTTACCATTGATAGTGTAACTACTAAACTGCTGCTGCTACTATTATTGTGATTTATCTTATAATGTTTCTCTTCTATTTTGCCTAACTTCAACAGCAAGGTAAATTCTCCAAATCAAAAATTTGAAACATCCTGAGTCAAAGAGATTAATTTAATATTTTTGGTTACTTTCTGTTTTCTTTTTTTAAAATTGTTTGGTCACTTTGCAATGAGATTAAGTATCCTTTTTTATGTTAGGTTCCCCTGAAAATACTATTGATTGATGGAGAAGTAGAGAAGTTTTGCACAGAATTACTAATGAATATAATTTGTTTTTGATTAAATATTGAATTGGGACAAACAGCTGGAAAATGCAGCCGCTACCTTCTCTCTTTCTCTCTCTCTCTCTTTTCTATTTCTTTTTATCAATATCTCTGTTACAGACATTTTTTCTCTCAGCTTCCAATTCTTTTTTCTTTTAATTTTATATTCTAGTTTTTCAACCAGATCATTTTTCTTTATCTTTGACACTCTCAGCAGTTCAGTCACAGAGCCCTTTAAATATATATAAAGTAATGCAATCATAAATTTATTTCTATTTTACATAAGACTAAACACTTGAGTTGATTTGTCCTGGGTCAGGTTTTTTTAGTTTGTTTTTAAGTTTATTCTGCATTCTAGCACATGAACAATGTTATCCCAAGAGTTTTCTTTTTCAAAATACAAAGATGCTACATTTTCTATTCTAGAGAATCACAAGTTCATACTTTTGTTCATTTGGTCACCCTTGAAGAAATAGAACACAATTTTGTTTTTCTGAATTCATTTTCATTTATATTCTTCAATTGTAATTTAGTATGAATTTATCTTTGTTGTTAGCCATTGTTTACCTTTTAGAAATTATAAATCCACTGTAGATTAGAAGATTTCTTTTTAAGTTGTTTCTTTTCTTTTGTGTATCTTGTTCATTATTAAGTTATAATCTTACTTTACCCTGACTTAAAATTAGACTCCTAGGTTACAGGAACAGTACATGAGAAACATTTGATTCAACTAATTTCACTTCTATGTTTTTCATCTAAACAACAACAACAAAAAAAAAAACAATTATAAAGATATTTCAATAATTTATTCTTGTAATGAAGAAATTTTCTTCAAATCAAATTAAGAAAAAAAATTATTCAAGCTATTTTAATCAATAACTTTTATTGAAATATTTTACAAATGTATCAAAATTGTTCTTTTACTTTGAATGATTTAGGTTTTGGTGCTAGTTCATCTCCTCATTCCTTTCTCCCTTGCTGTCTATTTTGATTATCAGTGACCTTTTCATTAAAATTATATCATTTATGAAAAAAATGATATAGTTAGCTTTAGAAAAAGTTACATGCTCTTTTATACTAAAGCAAAATATAACTGCACAAAAGTACCTATGTTGAGAGGTATGCTGATGCTGTTGCACAATAACCTGGTTTCTGACAGAAAACTACTTCATTGAGAAGAAGCTAAGAAAACTATTTAAGAATAAGCACTAAAATCTATCCTGACAATAATAGGTCTAGAAAAGGAAGTCCATGTGGTGTAGTGGGTAAGAATCACAATGTTCAAGTTCAAATTGCAGTCACTCCGTTAGGTTCCAATTCAAGATATTATTCCAGCTTATTCTCTTGTGCTATAAGTTAAATAGTGTTACTTCCAAGAAAAACATTTAAAAAATTATTGCTTTCTGTATTCAAAAAGTTATTAAAAACAAAAACCAACATTCACATAGACTCTCTATTAATGAATATATATATATATCTATATATATAAAAATGTTGTGTTCGTAAAACCAGATCGATAATCTCAATAACTACACTATTATGGCTTTTGAAATTTTGAAACAGCATTTCGAGGAATCCTGGCAATGTTTATATGCTATCAAAATAAA